>CM029130.1:17592500-17887500 GCA_016859345.1 Istiophorus platypterus
TGGGTCCCAGGGCAGTTGTTCATCCTGGTTTGAGGCCCCATCTGTAACTGTTAATGTGAACCTCCAACAGCTGCACTGTGCTTCTACATTAATCTATTTTTCTGTCTTGTAGCCATCAGCAATGACCCAGTGCAGGTCAGGATATTCTCGAGGACCTTGGGGTTTAGGGCTACAGGGTTTCACAGCTGAGATGTGAGACACTATCTACAGCCATAATCATTTTATAGATTAAAACACACCCAGATATCTAGCCTAGCATTGGATAAACTCACTTTTGTGTTGTGCTTTTATTGAAACATTTTCAAACGGCAGGCTGAAAGAGCGTTGTCACACAATGCAGTCCTCACCTTGATTTTATTTTGAAAACATGAAAAACGTCTTCTTTCCTCAAATCATTTTCCAGCCGTTCCATTAACAGTTAAGATAGCACCAGCTAGCAACTCACAAGTTGACAGGAAGTGCAGTACAGCTGAAATATTTTATATTAATACATGAATCTCGAAAAGATGTGATCACAGGCCATAGTTTTCATAATTTCCAATTTAAAGACATACATGAGCATCTGATTGGCCATTTCTTTCTATGTACTGTTTCGCCCTCTGCAACTAAAATGCAAGAGATCGGACACATTCGACAATAAAAGGATGGAATTCACTTCAATACAACAGGCATAGATGAGAATGTTTCATGTGTAATGCTGACCTAAGGTGTTATTCATGCCAACATAGCACAGCTTCAGACAAAGCAACTGGACATTCATGACCGGACCAGTTGAATTCTTTCAGGATTAGCAGGCCCCCCACAGTGATAGTGTACACAGTCCTTCGCTGTTTGCCTCCATAAAGGGGGGGGGGGGACTTCAAGTCCTGTGAAAAGATGCAGCTGCGGAGATGTTCCAGTTCATTTCTTCTTGCCTGCTCTCTTTCCTTCTCCTTTCTTTGGTTTCCCTTTTCCTCTTAATTTCCTCAGGCGACTCATTTCCTCTTTGAAGTCTTCGTGCTCATCTCTGAGAAGGAGGAGAAAACATTTTGTTAAAACTTTCACAATGCTTACTGTGAATGACATCCACACCAATACTCCGATTTTCTCTTATTAAATGAAATACCATTTTCACCCAGTGGGCAATTTGCCATCTTTCCGATTGCTGTTAAGCTACCGCCAATGAAACTCAACACTTCCTGTACAAATGTTTCACATTAAAATCCCTCCAGCATCTCAAGGGCATTGTACCTCCCTGCCCTGGTAGGATTTTGATGCAAAATACTTGCAGGAAAGAAAAAATGTTGGTAAAAGTAGAAGCAACTGAAATTAATCAAAGAATGAGAGAAAGTGAGTGGAAAATACACAAAATACCATTAATTTCATCTTAACAAGGCAAAGATGTTAAAGCTTGTGTTTCTGCTAAAAGTCACAACCTGTGTCAACATTATGAGGAAAGTGAGCAGTTTTTACAGTACCTGAACAGTCCCATGAACCTGAGCTTCTGGGTCATGGCGTAGTATATCCTGTGCTGTGGGTACCAGTCATACACCTCCTTTTTCCTGGCCATGGGAGGCTCCTGGAACAGCTGGACAACCTTCATAGACCTGGCATCTGTCGGACGCACGACCTCCCCAAAAATCTGTGCGCTCAGCCTGGCCATGCGCACAGCATAGCTGGACAGACCGGCCATGGCTGCTGAAGAGAGCACAGAGATGACTTGAGACACAGAGGAGACAGGTAGGACATATGCTCCATGTAACATGTGTGGGACATTGACTGAGCATGGAACCATTACATACTATGGCTGCAGTATCATTTATATGGTCATCACAGACACAGGTTTTGCATTCATTGTTAAAGTTGATCAGTGGAGATCCTGAGCTCTGTGTTTCGAGTCTATGCATTTCATTATAAGGTGAAAAAGTGCCACATGTGAAGTGAGCCAACAGAGGAATAGCATACTTGTCGGTGCTTTCTGATGGAAAAACTAAATGATGGAGACGCTGTTTCTATATGAGCTTGTACTTTTGACTATCTTTGACTTTTTTCTGTACTTCAATTTCTTGTTCCAAATCTGTCAAAATAAACACTACGTCCATTCACTCTACTGTATCCATCAAAAGATAGAACATGCTGATAATATTCACCCGGCACTTCTGCTGAGAGGCCATCTTGAAGCTGCACAGGAGATACATGTACTTCCAACTTTTTGAATCAGTTTTGATTTTCCTGATCTCAAATGTTAGAATTTGCTGCTCTACTTTTTTTTTTAACACATAATACCAACTTGAATATCTTTGGGTGCTCATGACAGGCTTCTTCTGTAGTAGTTCTGTGTCTTTTAAAAATCAGCAGTTTCCCTTCAAACAACATTTTGCAGGTGGAGCAGAGGTGATGCTGCTGATGACAATTTGAGATATCTACACATATTGACTGGTCAGAATCTAAAAATAACATCACAAACATCATTATACATAATCAAAACTTTGTCTTTTTAAGACATCCACAAAGACATGGACATCTTAAAAAGGACTTCTGTTAATATTTATACTAACTGTAACATAATATACTATAAAATATTACAGACACCATCAAAGGAAACCTGAGATGTAGGTATTATTAGCTTATAAGTATCCTCAG
This sequence comes from Istiophorus platypterus, assembly GCA_016859345.1. NCBI lineage: Eukaryota > Metazoa > Chordata > Actinopteri > Istiophoriformes > Istiophoridae > Istiophorus > Istiophorus platypterus. The sequence continues at coordinate 17,595,123 of CM029130.1, forward strand.
TTGTTGTACAGCTGTAATATAATTAAAAAAAAAAAATACATTGGATTTTATTTCATTGGTAGGTTCATATTATCAAAGACTCTGATCAGGAACAACAAATATGACCCGGTCATCCCTACTTTTAACCAAGCACCGTGACTTTCTGACAGGTAATATTAATACTTGTTACTTCAAAAAGAGCCTCTGGGTTTGGGATGCCGGACGACTTCAGTTCCTTGGCTTGTGCCATCCAATAATCATTTCATGGTTATTCTCCACAGGGAGTGTGTGTGATGGGGGGGGTCTCCGCTTACCAAATGTCCTGGCGGCTACAAGGAGGTTTATTTTCACAACAGAGGTAACCTGCCCCAGTGCACGAACAGTTTAATCAACTTATAAATTACCGTGGAATACTGTCAAGTTTGATCTTAACTTTAAGATCAAAGTTGTGATCTTACAGTTAAGCAAAAATATTAAACATGAAACAAACATATAATTTCACCCATTAAATAAAATGCATCATCAACTCTACTCACCAATTTAAGCTATTCTACATTTCATGATTATGATACACTAATGTTCATACTTTTTATCTTTATGATGGTCAAAGGCTAAATCTTAAATTCCCCCCAAAAAACTGCTGTGCAGTGTAAAAGCGACCATGTTGTCTCTGTCCACACATCTGTCAATTATCACACCGACTAATTCTGAGTTCATGTCAGTGGATATGCTCAGTGTCAGATTAAAGCAGCTTTTAGCTTCTTTAAAACCTCGGTGAAAACCCCTGAGCACCAACATGATGAACGACACCATTTCTTCTGTTCAGTTCTGATTAGCAGTAATAACACTGTGTCTTACCTGAGTCTGTAGTCTGTGCGGAATGACTTAAACACTATATAACCGCCAGTAAAACGTGTAAATCCGGAGCTGAAACACAACTGGAGTTCAGTAGTTGCAGTTTAAGCTAATGTTCACCTTCACACACCATCCTGCCATCACAGGCTCTACTGCGCATGACAGTTGGTTTCTTTCACTTCCGGTTTTCCTTCTTTTTTATTTTAATTTTCTAATCCGGACGTTTTATGAATTTGACATAATTATATAATAAAACCCCGATTAAAACCTAAAAGTGACGCAGACAGGCGTCGTCACTGATGAGGTCTAACGTATCTTTTATGCAATCAACAACTGACAGGAAGTCCGTCGCTGTAAACGTGGCCGTGGGTGAAGTGAGCTTTTGCACAAAGTTCCGCTTCCCAGGCGGCTGTTAGTTCACTTAAGTTCGTGTTTCAGTGGTGTAGTTTGTTTGTATATAGCGTTATGAATTATTTTCATTGTTAATTTGAGCTTATCTTCACCACGTAAAGTAAAGCCATAATGAGTGAGATGTATCAAAGAAAACAGGACTTTTTTCCCTATAAAATTTCCTCAGTTAGTAATGTATTGTGGATATTTTTATTATAAATCCTGTCGACCTTTTATATTTTAAAAGAACTTGCCATAGGCTGGTCAATCTGTCCACCTCTCTTCTCCAGAATGAAATATCTGAACACGATGGGATGAGTTGTCATGAAATCCTTGGTTCCCAGATAACTAATCCTAGTGACTTAGCTGATCCTGACTTTTCCTCTACATCATCAGTAGGGAATATTCTAAATGCCTGAATGGAAAAAAAGGCTAAAAAAAAAAAAAAAGAAATAATGTTAAAAACAATACACATTCTTGTTTGTATTTGCTTTTCATGTATGCATGTATGTTGTCATTGAATGAAAACATATGTTAAATGTTAAATTATTTGGCCTTTTGTTTTTAATAACTGACCTTTATTCTATTAAATTAATTTTCAATGTATCAAAAAAAAAAATCACAACACATGAAACAGTGAAGAGGTGTATTATATTTCAGTGTTATGCAGCAGAGGGCAGCATAGACCCACCAATACTAAATGCAAAGCACTGTTTTTTGTTTTCAGGGAGAGGTGAGAGGGAACATTTTCTTTTATAATAGGAAGACATATCATCAAAGCCAAAATGAAAATCAGTCTTGGGTTGGAACCGTGGCCAGAACTCATCAAGCACCGCTTTGGTAAAGCAACAGGAAATGGGGCGGGATCCAATGTGGATGGAGTCAGATGTCCGACCCTTAGCACGTTTGGAGTCCAGTGTTCACTCCAGAGCAGTCGGGCTGCTATGTCTGCTGTTGGTATAACCTGCTCTATGAAGAAGGAGATGAGCCAAGTCAGACCGTACATCGGCCGATGGAGCTAACTTGCTAGCACACATTCATGTGCCTTAAATGCTTTTATCCCCACATAACTTAACACAACATTTGAAGTCAAATCATTATCTTGATTAGTTTTAACAGAACAACAGACTGTAAATTAATTTAATTAATTAGTCTAGCTACTTAGGCCAGCTGCTAGCTAATTTACAGCTTGTCACTCTGTTAAAACAAACCAATGTGGGGCTAAAAGTGATTCAAGCAAATGTACACTAACTAGCCCCGCTACCCTAATTTATAGCCTCTCTCCCTGTTGAAATTAACTTTGTCAGTAACATGAGGATAAAGCAATTGAAGTGTTGAAATATCCAAGCCAAACTGACAATTTTCTGAATAGAGCAAGAACGTATTGTCTACATTTCCTCTATCCTTGAGGTTTTAGAAAAGTTCAGTAATACCTTGTGTTCCAAAATATATCAAGATACAAGTGAGTAGATGCCCATAAAAATCTGTTGAAAGACAATTCCCTTTCAGTAGTTATCGTTAATTATTCAAAATTAGCCAACATAGTTTTCCATAGTTGGGAATTCAGGTTAACACTAAACCTGTCACAACTTTTCCCTTTATCAACTTCCATTTTAAAAGACTTTCAGCATTCAACAGTGCTCCAACTATCTTTAGTAGCACACATTCACCTAATCAAAATAAATATTATGCAAAATGTTTTCATTTATTTCAAACTGCAGCAGATGAAATCACACATCTGCAGATCCTTCTCACATGTTCATGTCATGTCTCTTAAAAACTATTGTACAGAAAACTTCAAGCAATCTCAGACATGAATAAAACCTAAATTGAGCCTGAACCCATTACTCCGACATTAAGGGTCACTCCTCTTATATCGAAGCTCACCACTTATAAAACTGACATTATTACTATCCCCATTCTGTCAGCTAGATGATTGATCACTATGAGATGGAAATCTTTAACCCTTTCAGATAAATTAGATTATATAAAATCAGATACACATTATAGGGGTCTGTGAATACTTACATTGTCTGACTAATGTAATGATTAATTAGATTACTGAAGGATATTACTGTTATTGTTATTCTTATAAGATGCTGATAATGTTTTATATACATTATGTCTGTACAACTTTACTTATATTACCAGCAATATAAACACAGATATCCTTGACTGAGTGAATACATGATAGAATTACACCACTGGTCTGCTGAATGCCATGTGACTGAGTGCTGATGTTATGCCATTGGTCGGCTGGCCAAGTCTTTCAGTTTCCCTATTGACCATTGGTCATTCAAAATGAATTAGTGTGAACAGTTTCCTTGCACCATCAAGGGTCATTTACAAACATTGTTGACAACATAGCAGCTTTGTTGTGAATTATACAGACTTTTCAGACCCTTTTGTGAGTTTTCTTCACAAAAGAACCTAGTGACCAATCTAGCAACTTGCTGGACAAATCTTTGCTACCCTCCATAGAACAGAGTTGCCAGTTACCCTCAAGCATGAGGTCCAGCTTTCCCTCCACAGACACATCTCTCTATGGATCTAATTCAACTGAGCACATGGCAGCTGATGCAAACATGAATGAGCTTCAACATTTCTCTCATGGTTCGACAAAGCAAACGTATCTGTATGTGTTTCATTTTTATTCATTTTTTAAGGTATTTTTTCTTATTTGTTATTGTTGATGTATGTCTATATACTTGTGTTACACATAGCAACAAAAGCAAAAAACAAAATTGAAAAAAGAAAGTTAAAACACCAACACACAGAAAGTCTATATATTATGGTAATGATCTGAAATCTTACTCCACCCAAATCCGACCAAGCTCCATTTTGCTTTCCACAAGAACGGGGTCTTCAAGTTCGTCAGCAGTGAGGTCAACTGAGTGCAGCCATGACAGACTGTAGCCCTTTCTCAAACCACCGCCTACACCCTCTGCCTACCCGCTTCCAGTCTGTTTGTGCATTTGTGTGGAGGGTCCACCACATTAATGGTCATCGAAACCCAATTAGCCAGGAGAGGAAGTGGGTTATAAAACCCTCCAGTAGCAAGTCTACATCAATGCTGACTTAATGACCACATGCAACGCCTGTGTAGTGTTCATCAAGGAAGACACTCTGCACAATATGAGTCCTGTGTGACTGCCCATACAAACATTTACTTGTAGACTACTCAAACTAAGCTATTTATTAATAAAAGGTTGCATTGTATTAAGGATTCAAATTTACCCTGCCTCAGTCAATAAAGCAGAAGACTAGTTCATATGCTAGTAAAGTGTCTTATATTTACAGGGACTGTTGCAAAAACCAAGCAGCTGATACACAATAGAGTTAAAAACAAGAAGATGTTTATATAAAAAAGGAATCTTAGGCCTACTGAGTGAATGTATTGAGTCTGACACCTTTCATTGGTGCGGTGTAAAATAAACTGATACGCAACAGTGGTTACAGAAGGTTACGACAGTTCCTGTTCCTGCCACAGAGAGGGAAGCTCTCTGAAGCTTGCCGCTGTATTAACACCCAACACCTTACTAAAGGGTGGCTCATTCGGCTGTGAGTGGGACTAAGAGACTTACCCTCTGTCACACAGTGTAAGTGACGAGGATCTGGTTTTGTGAAAGGCCCAGACTTTCACATTAAAAGTGTTGTCTCTCAGCCAGTGGCTGGATGGATGCCACTGCTGAATGTATAGTTATGTTTGTGATTGTATTTTTAAGAGATTGATTGTGTTGCAGGAGGCTGCACAGAGGGATCGTCTTGGCTGAAGTGTTGAAAGCTAAGTTAATTAGTGTTAGCCAGCTACAATAAACTGAAAAGCCAATTTAAGGAGGGGAACAAGCTAATGCTAACAGGTGTCCACATGGTACAATGTCCCGTAGAACTAAAGGTGAGACTCCTGCATAACGATACTCTTATAGATGACAGCTGAAAGTCAGAAAGATGGGGTTTATATTTTGTTTATCAAAAATGCAAAGGGATCAGAAACCACATACTCAGCACCAGCGCATTATATGGTCGAACACCCCCCCCAGGGGCATTAATGGTATTAATCAATGATCTTGCATTCTGATGAAAAATACTCTCAGTTAACTGCTAAGAAGAAGTTGGCAGAGGCTCAGTGTTTCAGACATTGCATCAGTCCCTGCAGGTTTTGTCTTTCTTACTGTTGTTGTGCAACTTCAAAGTTTCAAGTTTAACCTGCGCTGACCTAGTAAGAAATTAGGAATTGCCTGCAATATACGCACCACATAACCTACAGTACACACAGCATACCCAGCATCTCCCTCCATGGGTAGAGCATTAGCCACTGTGGTTGAGAATAGTACTTTTTCTTCTTCATTGGCTCAGTTGGTCTCTGCCTGCAGGCTGCACTCTCCCCCTCTCTCATTTAGTTTTGTTTTTAATAATCAGCTATAGACTGGTTCATCTTTGGAACACGGCAACAGTTAAATGGATTGTCTCACACATGAGCATTACGAAAGTGCATGTTGCGAGAAACCCATTGAGCCAGTGGAGAAAAAAAACAATATTACTTTCAGTCACGACCGCTAATGTTGCTAACCTGTGCCAGAGGGGCAACAAAACAGCCTAATGATCATCATGCACTCGCATGAATGTGACCACGTGAAATTTAACTCACGCATTCTAAACAAATGGTTGCATACATGACAATTTTGTTCACAGTCTTGAGCCCTGCAACAGACACATAAGATCTACAAAAGATCTACAATCTAAAATGAATGAAATGTAGTTTGTATCTTAATTCAAAGCTCGTACTGGCTGTCTTTTGGGTTGTGTCTTTTTTTGGTTTGAGTTTTTCATTATTAGTTGGTATGTCAGTTTTTCCTTTTTGTTTCGCATATTTTGTTTGCATTTCTCATTTTGTCTTTGCACCTCTCAGAGTTTCTGAGTTTGGTGTAATGTACTGTAATGGGGGGGATCTGCTTGCTGGAGCAGTAGGGCTGTGGAGGTTGCCTGTACCTGGGGTGGAGGGCTACCTGGTGACTGACTGTGACAAGCAGCTGAACAATTGGAGCAAATGAACAGCCAGCAAAGAATTATGGGGAGTAGCATCAGGGTTGAAGCGACGCCAAGCATCCTTTTTCTTTTTTGCACACACTGGTGGGGGGTGGGCATCACGTGCCACTTAGGGCTGGAATGAGCTTCCTAGTGCTGGGTTGGTGAGGGCAGGGCGATTAGTGCCAGAGCCTCCTGCTGCATGCGGAGTCCTTGCAGCACGTCTCCCTGACAACAGAGTCTGACGAGCCCGGACCCCTGGAGAGGGTCTCCATCCCTGGGCAAGCTACGTCTTTTAAACACTGTCCTTTCCCCCCTTTTTTTCCAAAAACACTTATTATAATAGACAACTTAGTTACTGGTTGGATCCTCCAGGAAGGTAAGCTTGTCATCTGCTCATACCTCTGCACACACTTAAAGCTTGTGTGTTTACAGTGTAATTTGTGTGAAGTGCATTGTTTCAGTGTGTCTAAATGGGGATGACATGTAGTGAGTTTTAGCTTTATTGTATAGTTTGGCTTTGTGCTCTTGCACACTTGTCGTCAGCCTGAGGGGTGGCATTTAAGATTAGTAGCCCATAGACTGGTTCATCTTTGGAACACGGCAACAGTTAAATGGATTGTCTCACACATGAGCATTACGAAAGTGCATGTTGCGAGAAACCCATTGAGCCAGTGGAGAAAAAAAACAATATTACTTTCAGTCACGACCGCTAATGTTGCTAACCTGTGCCAGAGGGGCAACAAAACAGCCTAATGATCATCATGCACTCGCATGAATGTGACCACGTGAAATTTAACTCACGCATTCTAAACAAATGGTTGCATACATGACAATTTTGTTCACAGTCTTGAGCCCTGCAACAGACACATAAGATCTACAAAAGATCTACAATCTAAAATGAATGAAATGTAGTTTGTATCTTAATTCAAAGCTCGTACTGGCTGTCTTTTGGGTTGTGTCTTTTTTTGGTTTGAGTTTTTCATTATTAGTTGGTATGTCAGTTTTTCCTTTTTGTTTCGCATATTTTGTTTGCATTTCTCATTTTGTCTTTGCACCTCTCAGAGTTTCTGAGTTTGGTGTAATGTACTGTAATGGGGGGGATCTGCTTGCTGGAGCAGTAGGGCTGTGGAGGTTGCCTGTACCTGGGGTGGAGGGCTACCTGGTGACTGACTGTGACAAGCAGCTGAACAATTGGAGCAAATGAACAGCCAGCAAAGAATTATGGGGAGTAGCATCAGGGTTGAAGCGACGCCAAGCATCCTTTTTCTTTTTTGCACACACTGGTGGGGGGTGGGCATCACGTGCCACTTAGGGCTGGAATGAGCTTCCTAGTGCTGGGTTGGTGAGGGCAGGGCGATTAGTGCCAGAGCCTCCTGCTGCATGCGGAGTCCTTGCAGCACGTCTCCCTGACAACAGAGTCTGACGAGCCCGGACCCCTGGAGAGGGTCTCCATCCCTGGGCAAGCTACGTCTTTTAAACACTGTCCTTTCCCCCCTTTTTTTCCAAAAACACTTATTATAATAGACAACTTAGTTACTGGTTGGATCCTCCAGGAAGGTAAGCTTGTCATCTGCTCATACCTCTGCACACACTTAAAGCTTGTGTGTTTACAGTGTAATTTGTGTGAAGTGCATTGTTTCAGTGTGTCTAAATGGGGATGACATGTAGTGAGTTTTAGCTTTATTGTATAGTTTGGCTTTGTGCTCTTGCACACTTGTCGTCAGCCTGAGGGGTGGCATTTAAGATTAGTAGCCCATAGACCAATGCATTAATTTGTTAAAATTAATAATGTGTTTTAAAATATGCAAGGTTTATTGCAGTACTTCAAGTTATTGTGGGCATGCTCTGGCAAGCCTGTTAATCTGTTTCTCAGCCATGATGATACCATGATGATACATTTTCAGTCATTTTGGTAAAGAACTTCAACCACAATGAAATTCCTCCTCAATGGAAAAACATCTCTAATTCAAATTATGTTACACCTTAATTTCATTTAAATAAAAAAAGTCTTCATCTTCTGTCCACTTTCACCCAGACTGTGTTTTAATGTAAACACACACACACGCCAACTAACAGCTCTCATTGAATCAGTTTTTGTTTTTGCTGTCAGGCAACCAATTGAGTGTAAAACAGCAGGAAAACTTTAGCATTTTGCATTGTCTTGTTGTTGAGAATTGCCTTCCAATTAAACTTCACTTGCCTTGCATTACTCCTGTACTCTTGTCCTAAAATACTGGTTAAATTTTGCAGGTATTCTCTCCATTTTTCTTATTCTATTCACTGACAAGCACAAATTACAGGAAAATAGTCAGTCATTAGTGTTAATTTTTGTACATATTGAGGAAACTGGAGATGCGACACTTGGCGTTTTGATGTTCGGACCACACCATCTTTGAAATCAACCTTCATTTTAATCTGAACTACTACTACTGAACTGGACTGGGTCTCTATGCTTGGAGACACACCAGCTTTTCTCTGTGACCATCACAATGTTAAACTTGACTGGACTGTCAGCCACCAGGGATCCAGCTGTATTTTCTCAAAAAACAGTATCAGCAAGCAACACGGAGGAGAGAATCAGCTGACCCGTAAACTAGTTATAGCTCAGTGCACACCAATTTATTTTATGATCCCGTGAGTTTTATAATACTCGGCGCTCAAACTAAAGCACAGCACTTGTTTTCAAGTTGGGACACATGAAGAATGTAAGGGGAAAATCCTTTGTATAACTTAGTAAAGAGAGAATTCTGAACCCAAAGGGGAATCAGGTGAAATGCTCCTGTAATATCTTTTCTACATGCACACAGAGGATTCAGTTACATACAACTCTCAGCACATGTGCAAATGTCCTCCCACTGTACTGCAGAAATCATCTCTCTCTTAGACACTTGACGCAAGACTTTGGCAGAGATACAGGAAAAAGTAACACCAAATAAGGCCTAATAGACCCATGTTCCCAGAACATTTTCATCCCAAAGGTTTCCTGATAGTTACGCCACAGTAACATCAACACATCCAGGTCAACATGACCCAGCAAAGGCAACGTCCCTGCCAGAACATTCTTAGTCTTAAATGTCAGTAAACATCTCCTACCAGAAATTTCCCTATAAAAATCCACTTCTAAAAATAGTAAATAGGTTAAATTGTGAAGTGGTTCTCAGAGTGACTGTTACAATGTCATGGTTATGAAATAAAAGAAAGTCCAACACGCAGATTACATGAAAAGTAAAACATAGAAATAGCTGTGCATATAGAATATGATGAAACATAATTGAGACCATCAGATCTTTTTTTTAGTCTCAAAATAGCATCTAAAGCAGAACAATAGTGGCTGAGCCCATATAACTACTAAAACCTAACGAATGTAGGCCCCAGAGCACATAGCAGGACCCTGCAGAGAGCCAAACTTCCTGTTTCATTGGAAGAGCATAAACTGGGAATTGGTAGAAGTCCATGAGTATCTAGCTACTCTACCTTAGGTTGAAAAAAGGAGACAAAACCACCAGATATCAGATTTCACCCGGTGTCCAGCTAACTCATAAATGAGTTTTAATCAGGCTTGCATTTCGCAAAAGCAGAATACAAAGTCTTCTAAATTAACAAACAGCATTAAAACTTTAAATGTCAGTTTGTTGATTAAATGCAACTTCTGGTGCTTCCCCTGGTTGTATCTGGCCTGTCAGATACCCCAGGTACAAGCCAGTGCTTCCCCCCCAGAACAGGGTCCCTTGTTTTTCAGAGCCCACAGACTAATTCTATTGGGTCGGGTGTGGTGGCTACTTCATTAGCCTTCGGATGTATGTGCATGTTGCAATCTGACAGGTAATCTCTGGTCCTGATTTCCCTCATCTAGTGGGGGAGAGCGAGGAAGCCCCCTCCGAGGAAACGACTGGCAGTGAGACAAATGGATCCGAGTGTTTCTCTCCGCCCCCTGCACAGCTGTTGGGCTCGTGAATAGGACCAGAACTGGACCAGGCCACCTGGACTGATGCCAATGTTTCCATCCCAGGTCCTTTATCTGGACGTAGTCCTCCACTTTCAACTGGTGTAAGAACCCTTTAGCCGACTCTTTCTGAAATACTTTACAATTCTATAAGTGATCGTGTTGTGTATGCATGACCTTTCAGGACTATCACTAAATTGGACAGCGATAAACCCAGTAGTTGGGACAGCCACCTCCAAGCAACCTTTTTTCCACTCAGAACAAAGATGTATTAACCAACAAGGTTTTTTCTGTATTTTTTGATGGGAGGTATCATACTGAGGCTTCTAAAGAATACGAGGTGTGTAGGAAAGTAATCCATAGATGCATTGCACATTATAACATATGACTGCATGGTTGCTTCAAGTCACCAATTTGATTATGTTTACATTCTGCCATTACACTACCATTTCTTATTGCACTATACTAGCACCCATGGAAAAATGCATGAAAACATAAGGCAGTATGAGAAAAGGGCGGGAAGAGTTAAATGTTTGGCCCATTCACATATGAATCGAAAGGAAAAGTGCAGACCTTGTGTCAGAGAAGGATGACGTGGTGAGACGAGTCAGCATCAACCAACTGCATGAACAACACCACACGTCCCCAACAAATGGAGTTTAAGGTCTGGGTTTAGTTTCTTTTGCTTTGTATTCAGATGTAGTTGGTGTCCATCTTGTGTACCCCTTGTGTGTTATTTGGCTTGGCCAAGCCACTATATATGCTCCCTTTTGTAATTGTGTCAGTTTGCTCACTTCATGTTAATGTGTTGTTGTTGTATTAAGTACAATTATACTTTGATGATCTCTTTTATAGACCTTGTCATAAGTGTCTTGGTTTGTAAAGTTTTGCATTTTTTGGGTATATAAAACCCTGTTTTCATCAACAATGCCTGTGTCCTAGTTGTCTGACTGCTTGGTCCCTGACAGCCTGGGAGAACTGGTCCTGGAAATGAGGTGAGCAAAAGTTTGGGCTTTTAAAATTGAGATTTTCCATGTCTCTTCTTTAATCATTAATTTCACTATAAATTATAAATGTATACACACACACACGCACACGGACACAAGCAGGTATCCAGATACAGAAAACAAGGAAATAAAAGCAGGTAACCAGTATATGGGTGACACCAAGGAACAAAAAAAACAGGAACAAGTGTAGACAATCTGACAAAGGACTAGTGATAAAGGCAGGTACATACATCCACAGACTGGATGATGAGAAAACCGGGATCAGGTGTGTAAATGGGCAGGAAGACTTAAATTAGATTACAATAAAAAAAAAATTTAAAAAACAGGTGAGCAAGTAGAACAAGAAAGGAAAGACCAGGGGCATGTTGTGGGTGGAAGGAGAATGACAGGTCTGAAGAGGATGCAGACTGTAACTGATATTTAACAGACTCTTATCAGTTGACTACCATTCTGAGCTGTTTGTGATTGGTACCGTCGGGCATTGACTGTAGGAGGCCTTCGCTATATTTAGATTACAGATAACTCAAGTCGATTTATTGTTCCTTATGTATCTGTTGCTACATTGTCTGGGCAGTTTATCTACAACTGAAATGCCTCTACCTGGACCCCTGCAGGAGATGCAGAGCCGGGACCTGGTAGGGGAAGGCCATGATGACGGGAGGGTCCACTGATTTTGGCTTAAGGGTTACGTTTAGCTCTCTGCTTTCATGTGGCATAGAGGCCTCAACTGATCCCCCTGGTTATGTCGATCATCACTCACCGACATCGATAAGACAGAGCCTCATGTGAAATTACATAAATTACTTTTCAATTTTCATCAGTTCAGACAGAAACTTTAGTGAATTTTTTACGCTTCTTTGCCTCGACTTATTTCCTGTTTAAGCTGGGAGTTAGGATTTTGAAGGAGTGAGTGGTGGATGCTCCGTTTGATGAGCAGGCAGATCAGTAATCTGTGAATGGAAACAGCCCAAAAGCTTATCAAGGAAATAGGTTTATTTTCAGGAGTTACAGTAATGTAAGTGCTATTTAATTCAGGAAATTAGATGGTCATCTGTAATCGCGTCCCTAATCATCTGTAACAGATGATTTTCCTAAGCTTTGTTGGGTGTGTGGTCAACATGACTCATGTGCAATGGGTAAGGCAAGTTCCAAGCACTTTGCAGCTGTCTGATTATGGAACTGCCACACATGTAATGTTTGATTTCTTTCCTGCCAGATTAAATGCAGGCTTTGTGGGACCTGGTTCCACTGGAGTTGTGTTGGTCAACCACCTGCTGAAGGAGGATTTTATTGCCCTGCATGTGCTTAGCATTTGATGAGGAAAAAGTAAGAGTCCCTTGTCAAGCCTATTCCATTCACATTTATTCAGTGATGTGGGTTTATTTCTCAAAATGCATTTGATAATTTGGTGCCTACCGCATCTTTTAATTTGGTTTAACCAGGAAATTGATCTCTGATTTGACATGCTCTTGGCCTACATATAACTGCTATGGTGACAGGATAGTCTAAGTGCTCAACACCAGAAATATCTGTTAATAAGGTTCAAAACCTACCATAGTTCATGGTGCTTAATCATCACTTGTGACTCACCACGTAGGGTGGGTTACAGTCAGACTACTTGTCCTTTTGACCAGGGGATTTAAATCCTGTTTAATTACTATCATTATTTTTACTCTTGCTAAGAGTTTATATTGTCTAGAGGGAAAGTTTATGATGCAGAGAACTAAAGATGTGTGGTCTTGGTGTTCTGTTATTCTCAACGTCAGCTTTGGCTGCCACAGTCTTCATGGAAATATAAACATGCTGAGTTTGTTCAACTAGACTAAATAACCAGTAATCACCAGACAGCATGATGAGCAGTTAAAGCAGAACACCAGCCTGGCTGGTTGGCGAGCCCTGCGGCGACGTACCCGGGGGATGGTCAGGAGAGAGCTCCAGAGGTGAGGAGATGGAAGCACCGAGCTGGACGTTACATATGGTTACGTCACCTTATGTCACTTACAGATACAGTCCCGTGATGCAGTCCTGTGCTGAGAGTCCTCGATTATATAAGTCACTGTGTGAAATAGTGCTGATCTACATATATTGTACCATCCTAGAAAAAAGCCATATCTTACGTCCACTATTTTTCTTATCTTCACAGGGGCTAAGTCCTATAACCTATGTCTCGTTGACATGTGATGAATCTGTTGATATAAGTTTCTTTAATCAAAAAAAAAGAAAAAAAAATGGCAAATTTTTTTAGGGAGGTGCTGATTTGTCATTTTCTCAACTTTGACTACCTGTAACTGATCTGAGACCGGCGCTCTCTTTTTCCCAAATTTAAAATCTGTCTACCTCTGTTTAAATATCTTTGTAATATTTCAATTAGTGTGTTTATATCGTGCATATTCTTGACTTGTGTTCCATCTTTGACTGAAGTAGGTGGTATCTGGGATGGGGGTCTTATGAGCTGCTGGAGGGAGGTTCAGGGGACCGAGGTGACTTGGGGGAATATTTTATTGATGCATCAGATGAAGAGTAGTGAGCAATAAAAATGTTATCGTGTAAACTGATGTAAAAAAGCTACGAATCTGAAGCTGTTGTCAGAAAAGGGCTAATTTAAACCCATGTATCGTCAAAAGGCACAGACTGTATAACGCTGTCCCTTTTAGTGAAGGCCTGTGTAGCTACTTGACGCTGAGATACTAAGTCACTGGCTGTTTGTTATGGCTGTGACCTCTGGCTGTTCTATCCCTACTATGACTACTATGAGTGTGACCTGTGTACAGTCTAAATGCTAAGAAAAGATTAAATGAATGCAATTGAAAATAAATGTGGTTCAACTGTTGTCGCGTTATTTTACTACTTTTTCACGAGTTGTTGAAAACTAAAGCTGTCGTAGTTTAGGCCTGTTGCTTCTTTACAATTTATTAACAGAAGAGGGCGCCAGATGTGAAGAAACTGCAGTCACAGTCTCCTCTGGGCATTTTCTAAGCTTTACAAAAAACTGGGCCATGAACACAGACTCGCGACACAGACTCTGGTGGGGACGGGTAAAAATGAAATTAGCGGCACCTCGGCCACGAGCAGTTAATTTCTGCGTTGAAGCCACAGCAGAGCAGCTGCTGAGCGAGCAAGCCTCCATATGTTGTTCCATTTGTAAACAGAAACATTTCATTGTTGTGCAGCCACTGCACAGCTATAGTGGCCAGTAAGGAATCTTGTTTATCTCGATTATTGTTTGTGAGCCAATTGATGTAAAATTATTTTTCTACTTCCAAATATATCAAAAACAAAAGAGAATTCTCGCAACTCGAAGCCTTTATGGGCTGCACTGAAGCTAATGACTAATGAATTTTATGTTCTCAGAGCCTTACCAGAGAATAAAGTGTTATGTTTGTCCTGAGGATGGTGCCAAAGGAAAGGCATCATTAAAACTAGACCTAGTGTGGCCAGACTGACTTTTTGTCAGCATTGGATCATTGTAGCAAGCAGAAAACACAACACTAATATAATATCAGCTTATAAAGTTCTTATGGTGTCAGAAAACAGTTGCTTTCTTCCACACCAATCAGACAGTGCATGATGTCATTCATCTGAAGATGTGTTTGTGTCACCTGATAAATTTTTGACCAATAGTCCCTCTCTTTTAGCTCTGGTTTAGGTCTCCACCATCTCCTAAGGGAAATCTCTGGCTCTTTAGCCACTAAATGCTTCACTAGGTTCACAAGCCGCTCTCTGACTTTGCCTGTTGCCGTTCGGTGTTGGGCAGGTAATGGACAGGTGGGTTTATCAGAGCTTTTACACACAGCCAAGTCATGTTAACAAACAGCAGATAAAGTTACATCAAATTTTGATGTTGTCAGATCTTGCTCAAAGTAAATCTGAGAAAAGAAAATTTGAGAAAGTAGGTTACGTCTGATCACATCTGAGACCAACAATCCTAAACCTTTACCTGCTTTATCAGAGTTTTGCACGTGTAATTAGAAAAATGGCGGAGGAGTGGACTTGATGCACAATGATGGTTCCAGACAGAACAGAATGAATAAAAACCCTGCAGCTCGACTTTGACTTTAACATCAATGGCTCTTGATTTCTCCTAAACTTCAGCCATTTGACTTGGAAGGACCTGATCATTTTTCATTTTTCATCTTTTGGCCTGGGGAGGTTCCCGAGCCCAAAGATGGAAAACGATGTTATAAAAAAAAATGTGCTGCTAATCAACTCTTCGTTTTCCTGACAAGAGATACAGTGAGCTCTGAATCAGTCTGACAGCAGCCAGTTCAGGAGGTGAAAAGGTTGGTTTGTCAGATCAGAGCAGAGAGAGAGAGACAACTGACGATGGTGCAGATTATCACACTCAGAGGTAAAAACTCTTTTATGCGCAAAAAAAAAGAAAAAAAACAGATGGCAATGTGCAAAACATTCAGCTCGGAGATGACAAAAGATCGGCTCCAAGATACAACTTATCCGTCTGCTTTTCTACAGTTTATTTAGAAGTTATAATTACATATTTTAAATAATTATTTCCTGATGATATGTTCAACACATGAAAAACAAAGTTTGAGACCTGGGACGTCAAAGCCAAGGCTTGAAACTTACCTGTGTCCTGCGTAACATAAAATCACTCCCTCGTTCACCTATACTTCTTCCTGTAACACCTTTATGTCTTCGCTGAGGGGTTTGATGTCCAGACTGTCATCCCGTGAAAAACAGGCCCAGGGCATTTGTACAAGCCACTTTTTATGACCCATAGTAATGTTTTATTGTTGGAAGAACCCCTGTTCTTATCTGAACCCGAACTGTGTTCTTTCCCCCTTAACCGTGACCGTTCCATAAGCTTAACCATGTGTTTCTTGTTGGAACCGTGATGATGGTCCAACGCACCGCTTGGCTGTACACTCTGGGTCTAGTGTATAAGACTGTGACAGTGGTAGTCTTTTGCATGGAGCCCTGAAATGGCTGGGATCAGCACTGCTGTAGTGAGCCCTGGGGCAACAACAGGCTGTGGGCCCCTACTGTCGCCACTGTTCCTCACATTCTGTGTAATTTAGGCGTATTCGTTAATAATTAGTAATTGGTTTATGTTAATTTGGTTAAACACACATTTATTCAGTAAAATGTAGAATCTAATTACAACATGTGGCCTGTTTATAAGGAGAAAGCCTTTGAACTAAATTTTAACTCGGGGCGTGGAGATGGGATGCAGGAGCTGCTTGAAGCGTCTCATCGCTTGGGTTCAAATGTGCATTCACTATCAACAGATTCAACTCCAGTACATTGAGACTTTGAACCCCTGAAGATCTGCTTAATGCTTTTCCTTTGTTCCCTCCCTCTGCTTCACTATGACACCTGCCTTTTTAAAATAAAATGCCGAATCCACAACTCTGTGTTCTACTTGCCCCTGACCAGGTGGGAGAAGGGATTTAGGTGCAGGAGCAGCGCCTCTGACAGTCACAGTGGTAAGAGAACTTGTGATGGTCCGGTCAAATATCATGTAGCCTGAAAGCTAACACCGGGCTCCTGCAGACACGGAGATGTTGATTGGTCCGGGGACGGGCCTGGTCTGTAGCAGCTGCCGTCATCCGACCAGACGTTGGGGGGGGGGGGGTGCTGACTCCGCTGGCTGAGCCCTCAGTCTCCTGCTGCCGGTGGACCGCGCTGGATGCCCGGGCTCTGTTCGGCTCATGCAGGTACATTTACACCGTCTCCCTGAGGCGGGTGGTGCACGGTGGTGGGTCGGGGCTGTTTAGTATGAGGGTGTGTTTGTAAATGTCTGTCCACAGTTTTTACTGCGCCCCCCCCACACACACACACACAGACACACACACACAAACACACACACCATTCTTTGTTCCTGCTTTATTTAAGGGGTGGCGTTGTGCAGTAAAGGTGCAGTCTGTGTAATCTGTAGCCCGGGCTGTGCTTGAATAACCTGGATGCGGTGCTGATGTGTTTCCTGCTCAGACAGATGGATGCTGAGGATCCGGGGCTGAGATGAGATAAGCCCCCTCTCCGTCTCCGTCTCCGCCGAGCTGCTGCAGCGCCGCGCACGCAGGAAAGACGTGGGCACGTTGTGGTCAAATCACCGGAATTCGGGGGATTTAGCACGTTTTTTTTCCTCAAATCTTGTTTTGAGCCGTGAGAGGTCGAAAGCCCTCGGTTCGCACTCAACGCCGCCTCCTCGATAATGGTCCCGACGCTGCTCTCCAGAGGTGATGTGAGCTGAACTAGCGGGGGAAGCCGCAGAGGAGCTGTCCGTCCGTCGTGGTGCTGATGCGGCTGTGACACGCGAGCATGGCTGCCGGGAAGTTGCTGCTCTACGCCGGGCTCTCTCTGTCCCTGTGCGCCCTGGGCATGCTGGCCGTGGCGATGTGCTCCGACCACTGGTACGAGACCGACGCCAGGAGATACAGGGAGCGGTGCCGAAGCTTTTCCAGCCGCCGCAAGGACCCGGGCTTCATCTACATCCCCAACAACAGCCTGCCGCTGCGGGCCAGCCGGAGCAGCCTGCCCCGCTGGGAGGAGAAGCTGCTGCTGGCCCGGAACCGGCGGCAGCTGTTCGCCATGAGCGCAGCGGACGAGTGCAGCAGGCAGTACAACTCGACCAACATGGGGCTGTGGAGGAAGTGCCACCGGCTCGGCTTCGACCAGGAGATCGAGGACCTGATCCGGAAAGGTAAGGACGAGGACGCTCAGCCCGGGGACGCGGGGCGGCTGGAGCGGCTGCAGGGGCGGCTGGAGCGGCTGCGTCCGCTGTGACATTTATCAGGAAAAAATCAATTAGGCTGCTCCGCGATGACCGTTCATTGACCAAAGGGCGAGCAAGGGCATTGAGCTACCCCCCCCCCCCCCCCCCGCCGTGCTAGGAAGCAAATGTTTGTCCCCAGGCGTCCGGAGCGCCTCGGTGTCCGTGTGAGCGGGGACGAACGCGGGGCTGCTGTCCCCCTGTTGTCGTGCTATTTTGCGGGGGGGTTAATGAGCAGCAGGCTGCGTGCATGTTCACCCTGATTGTCTGATCGGGGCTGTCTTGTAGTTTAGGTTGTGCCTGTCTGACCCCCCCGCTACCGCAAATAATGACATAATCATTCGGGGGGGGGGGGCAGTTAGGCTGGGTAAAGGTTTCCTCTGTGGCAAAAAGCAGGAGCATTTATACATCTTCCAGGTGAGAGGCGTCAATACAGGCTTAATGTGCATGATTCACCTGGTGACCCTATTTACAAATGAGAGAACCTGGGCCCCTTGCAACCATCACCCCCCCCCCCACACACACACACACACACACCCACACACACACACACTATGAAAATGTAAACAATATAATATATCCAGGAATAACCGATGGTCCGCAGATTAATTAAGGAATATTCACCAGCACAGTATCACCATCTTCAAACTGGATTCTGACATGACCCATTTACAGGGTGGTCACCCCAAGCAGCTGCATGTAGTCAAGTCATTTATCAGCTAAAATACTCAAATATTTGACTCACAAAATTAAAAAATTAAAATTAAAAGAGTTCATCCTTCTTGGTCTCTGACAGCAATGAACTCTGGGTACCTTTGAGCTTTTTCTGTGTGCTAGACTCATAATAGATTTTTGAGGCAGATACTGATACTGATATTTGTTTAAAAAAACTAATAAAGACATATGGGGCAATAGAAATAATGGCCTAGCTGATTTATTTTCTTACTCTTATGAATACAAAACAACATGTAATTATTTTGAATTTCTTGCAGCGGTCCCCAGCATTTTTGGGCTTTTGACCCGTGAAAATGAGGCAGCGTCATAGGTTTTTTCCTTCTAAGCTTCATCTACAGGACTGTAAAAAACCCACAGAGGCGAAAACAGACAAAAGCAAAAGTTAGTGAAAAGCTGTAAAAAATCGACATGACTTTATGTAAAAGAAATCTATATCTATCTATATTTTTTTTTCTCTCCGTTTCCTTTGACCATTTTGTGCCCACTAGGGTTTGGAACCACTGATTAGCAATAAGTGAATCAAATCATGAGACAAGAAATTGTTTCATTAGACAAGAGGAGAGTTTAGGTCAATAGGAAACCTGATGAGAAGTTATTAGGCTGAGTCCCGAAATTAGGGACATACAGTATATTAGCTACATTATGAAATGTGGCAGGTTGAATTGTTGCTGAGGTGCCTCGTAATTTAATAAAGTTAAAACAACAGGCAGTAGTTAAAAATCAAAATTAGTCATAAAATCTGCTTCAGACAAAACTCTAATACAAGTTTCCTCTCAGGCCCCTGCAGTAACACTACACAGGCGATTTGTGTGTTAAAAGACAGAGAGGCTGAGGTTTCTGGTGGAAGTTACTGGTCTGAGTCTGAGCTGGAAGAGGAGAGGGTGTGTTGTTTACCCTCTGAATGAGTGTGTGTGTGTGTGTGTGTGTGTGTGTGTGTGAGATGCAGCTGTGCCTTCCTTTGAGGGTGCATCAATGGCCTTGATGGCCCACCATCTGCAGTAATGGGCAGCCCGCAGTCAGTGTGTTCAGTGATCAGATGAATGCCTCCATACAGGGCTCGAGTCTGCTCCAGCTCTCGGCCCAATCAGTGCAGGGGAAAAAAATAAAAAGTCCAGGGTGGTTGGTCGTCATGGTGCATCTCCCGATACCTTGGCATCGAAGGGTCAAAGGGGATGAAGGTGTGGAGATGAATACCTTTTATCTCTGTGTCCTCTACATGGACAGTGGGGGGACCTACAGTCAGTGCAGGTTCATGATACAGTGACATCCAGCAAACAACAGCTACTGCTGCTTCTACTACCAGTACTACTGCCAATGCTTCTGTAGATCCTATGGCGTCTGCTCCTACTGTCGCTACTAGCGCCAATATTGCCACTGCCCCTTCCCCTGCCCCTGCCCCTGCCCCTGCCGCTGCCCCTGCCCCTTCTGCTGCCGCCGCCCCTGCTCCTGCCCCTGCCCCTGCCACTGCCCCTGCCCCTGCCACTGCCGCTGCCACCACTGATACACTGCCAGGTCTACTGCTATTGATGCAACTACTATTAATTTGCCTACTGCTGCTATTTCCACTACCTCTGTCGATTCTACTTCTCATGCTGCTGCAACCGTTACTTCATCTGCTGTTACAGCCACTGACACCTCAAGTGCTACTGCTACTACTGCTACTACTGCTACTGTTACTGCAGCTACTGCTAATTTTGCCTCTACTACTCTTGCCACTACTAGCATACTTCTACTGCTATGACACCTGTTACCTACTACACCCATACTACTGCTACAACTACTTTTACTCCACCTGACACTACTTCCTCTATCCTGTTTCTGCTGCTACTTCAACTGCTACAGCTACAGTTACTGCTTCTCTAACTCCACATTATTGCCACCACATCTGCTGCTACTATTTCTACCACTACTGCTCCTTTTACTGCCACTGCCACTGTTACTGCTACTGTTACTTATATTTCTACTTCTACTGAACCTGCTAGTGCTAATAGTACTACTAATGCAAGTATAATTTGAGTACTGTGGGAGCAGCTCCTACCTTCTATGCAGTAAATGGAAAATCAGAACAAGTCCCTGTTGTTGGAGACATTTCTTTTGTTGTGGGTTTAATGTTTCTGAGGGGTGGGAGGGGGGGTGAAGGTCCTTGTACTGAAGACCTCAGTATCTTTGAAATGCTAGCTATGGCCCTGCAAGTCGACATTATATTCACACTCAGCTTTCAGTAAAGCCCTGCTCTTTTACATTTACAGTACCTTTCATTGACAAATCGTGTAAAGCTCCGTGCCCCTTCTGCTGTTGACAAGCATTGTAGAAAGAACATCATTTTCATTTTTCAGGGATTTCAGGGGGTATGAGGTCAGGAAAAACTACCCCAAAGCTGCCCCCCCCCCCACACCCACTTTTATTCCACTTTAATCTCCCAAATCAAATCATAGCCATACATGCAGGATGATTGTGGCCTGCTGTTTCAGAATGACCCCACACCCTTCTCTGTACTCATGACACACAAAGTGAAATGACTGAATCCATTCATGCATTTATTAGCTACACATCCGATGACTCATTTTCTGTCCATTTGAACAAAATAATGCTGTTTTTTTATATAAATAAACATGATAATAGCTTTTATATGTCAGGAATGAATCATAATCCAAAAGCACTTATCACATCTCCTCACACAGATCAGTCCTGATTCACCTTCACATCCAACATCGTATTTAACACTTCTGAAAGTCGGATCTCTCCAAACTCATCCATTTCGTTGGTGTGTGCACTAATGATGCCTCAGCTGTTAGCGTTTGGCCACATCAGCAACATCCATTCATCTCCTCATCTCAGAGGCATCTCCATGTAGATTTATGGAAGCAGACGAGTGGGGGTGAGAGGAGGAGTCAACAGGTCACGACAAAACACTAAACCCTCCATTTTAATGAGTGTGGCAGTTCAGCAGCGTGAGCGTGTGTTTATGAATACTGAGCAGGGTTGGGAGGGGGGGTCATCAGAGGATGACCAATGTTTTCTCTCAACAAATCCCATGAAAAGACAAAAACCCAACAAGGAACGTCTCCTACTAACGAGTATTGTCTGACGTGTCTTATTCCTCTGTGCCACAGAGCCCCTTTGTTGTCCAAACACTATTAAAAATACATCAATAACCACTGGGTCACATACTCCTTCATTACCGTGAACACACACACAGCCCCGCATACACTGTCCTACTGGCCCAAATACTCAATAGAGCACCAAATGTGAATTAATCCGCATGGCAATGGCCCCCAAAAAATTCACCACATCCTCCTCTTTATTTATTTGTTATTTTTAGTAACATTTGCTCAAAATTGCCGTCACCAGTTCTTTTAAGTAATCACTTTTTTAAAAAAAGTGAAACTCTGTGTAGCTATTTTTTTTAAAGATGTCCATCTGCAGTGGGGAACCTTTGGCTTGGGGCTGAAGCCACAGACAGGGCAGGGGGGTCTGGGAAGATTGAGAGATGGGCTAACACATCATTGGCTGGGTCCTTTCATGATGTTGATGATGAGACAAATGAATATTTTCCAGTCTTAACCTTTAAGTATACACAACCGGGTGGTGATGTAGAATCAACAGCATCACCGGTAACAGTTACAGTAGCAGACATTAACCCGCCCCCTGCCTCACCTCTTACGGAGCAGCAGCATCCACCACACTTTTTACAGGTGAACCCTAACTACTCCGAAGTCCTGCCGTTGGATAAAAAATGCACCTGAACCTCAGCATTTTGTTCAGTCTGGAGATCAAGAGAAGCTGTCTGACTCCTTTTAAGAGCATCTTGCCACACTGACACTACTTTGCGCGTATGTATTACAAAATATATACACTATATAAATACATACCATGTGTGGACATAATAAAAAAAATATAGTAGAAGTCCCAGTTGACCATAACTGACCATATCTTGACTATAACTTGACCATAACTAGATTCCTGTGAAAATCAATCCAAAGGAACATCATAAAGCTGAAAAGAGCAGGATCAGGAAATATACTGAGCTGACCCATAATTCAGCTTCCTCTAAATGGGTCACTGCCATATCAGCATCCATTCGTTGGTCTTCATTCGCCACCCGGCTCGCGATGATAACCCCTGCAGTCGGCATATGTGGGCTTGGTTTCTGATGCCGTGACTGGGCGCTACACGTAACCTCCTGCTGCAGAGGAAGCCCCCCCCCCATCGTGTCTGTCACAAGGAGAGACGTCCTCGAGAGAGACAGGGGGAGATAAAACACAGCAGCTGAGAGACATCGGGCTAAAAAGTGGTTTGAGACAGAGGATGAGAGGAAAGTGAAAAAGCCGAGGATGGATGTATGGCTGAGGCCTTCTCATCTTGTGCCATCTGTTGTAGCTCTGTGCGGGGAAAGGCCTCTTGGGTCCTGATCAAGACATTCACAGTCCCGTCCAAGCAGAAAGAACAGGGACAGGCCCCCAGATTGGATTACCTCGCTCCCTGGGGGTCCTGCATCATGGGGAGGGCTAAATTAGACACTAAGGGAGGCTAAAGGTGCCTCATAGGTCCCCTGCCAGTGAGCCTGCTGGCAGGGCTGCTCATTTAATAGGCACATGGAGGGGGTGGAGGCTGGGTGGGGCCGCTGCCTTCACTTCCAGTCTGACCCTCTGCAGGATGATTACGAGCAAAAGTTACCAGGAAGCAGATCGTTGCATTTAGGGTTTGATTATGGCCACAATTAAAGGAGGTTTGCAACCAGTTTTTCTAATTGTCTGTAATTCTACAGAAGGTTTACGTATTGTACTTGGATTTCAAACATCACAAATACAACACGCACAGGTGTCACTTGAAGAAAGACGTGGCTCCAATCAGTGCATCGATTCAGCTTGGGTTGAGTCAAACTGAGGACACTCTTGGTCGCAGCTAAACGAGCAAAGCACATTACACTAATGTTGCAGTCGTGTTGGTTGGAAATTGCAGCGAATCTGTTTGGGAGACAAACGACGTGAGATGCGAATAAGTGTTTTTTTTTTCCAGTGTTCCGTCCTTTTGAGTACGAAACTCTTTGCTGCCTTTCCTTGCTGAGCCCTGGTGGGGGGGCACATGCTGGCACTCACATGGGGGCTTGTTGCTGGGACAAAACAGCAGTAAACCTGCCTATTGTAGGACGAGGGGACCTACTTTTCTACTCAGTCTGCTGAAGCCTCATATTAGCCTCCTCTACGCCTCAGAACCCGTTTTTAATACAGAACGGGGACTGTGCCTGATGAATGTATCACCTCACCGCCAGCATGGAGAGGAGGAATGATCACAGTGACCCATATCTCAGTGTGTCAGTGTGCTTAGGGAATGTTTTATCATGTGTCGTGTTATGACAGACTTGCCTCTGGACCAGGTGAATGTTCCGGTTCGTACCCAGTGTAAAGCTGAGGTGTAACAATGAGGTTATTTACGCGTGAGGCTGTTTGTCGTGGCCTCAGCCACAGACACGAGGGTTCTTTCGTCTTCCTGGAAACGTTTGAATTATTCAGGCACATATGGCAGCACTCCTTGCTCATTAGTGCCCCTGCAGTCCGCGGCCCAGCCAAGGAGACTGACTGATTGCCCGTTAGCCTCTGCCGCCACTGCCGCCGCTGCTGCTGCTGCTGCTGCTGCTGCTGCTGCTGCTGCCATTTACACCTCGAGACTAATGAAACGCAGACCAAACAAGATCCTGACGCCATTTTCATCAGGGTTCAATGGTGCCATCCCTCCAAGTAGGACTGGAAATATTTCAGAATGCATGAGGATTTCTTTGGGGTTGTTACCAACGGGCACTTGACTGTCATGAAATGTGGTTTTGGTAAATTTCTCACTTCTCGTGTGCCGCCTGGAGTCAGATTCATTCAGCCATAATTTGACGTAAACTATTTTATATCATGATGCTACTCAGGCATTAGAGCAGTTTGGGTCCAATTCTAACCAGCCGATGTCCAATTTTTTCTACATGGCTGCTTTTGATTTAATGTGTTACTCAGTAATTTACATTCTGATCATCTGACGTAGTAAAATGGACAAAAGAAACTCGCTGCGAGCTTCAGGCGACACTTCGGGTCAGGATTAATCTGATGTTTTTTTCTACATCTGCAAGTGGTTTTCATGTCTTTTTAATACATAAGTACTTAAAGGTATACAAGTAAGTGTTATAAGATCTGTAGTAGATTCTGGTTCAGCCTATATTTTCACCTGTTTTTGTCACCTTGACAAGCACAAAGTTGATATCTTCATCACCGCATTATATTCTCCCACAAGCTAATGACGTTATTACTGTTGTCATGGAAGATTCTACCTCTTGGAATATGCAGTTATTGTCCTCATAGACACGTAGGCAGTAATGAGCCAGCAGGCTCACTATACCAGGCCTTTCTCTTCTGAAAGGGCAATTCTTTTATTTTTGTGCTTGTTTTCATGTCTTGCTGTGATCCTGTCACCTAGATATTACGATTACTAATTTTCAACATCAAATAGGTTTTGAAGGGGATGTAATTGCGACTGTGTTAATTTTTTTTAAAGACACAACAAGAAAAACATGATGAGGATATGTTAATTTGCGTGTGTAGCAACAAGCAAATATATTGATACTGAACATTTAGATAAAATGTTTACACGCAATGTATTTGTTTTCAGCCAAAATATCTGATCCTGCTGCATAACATCCACTTTTTTTTCTCTTTCTGTTTTTTAGATTTTGTTTGATTCCTGGTTTCACAGTTCGATTCAGAATTTTTTATTCAGTTAACAGAAAAGCAGAGACAAGGTTCAGGTTCTTACTTCACCATGTGCTGAACTGTTCAATGGTGTCTTCAGTTGTCTAAAACTGCAATATGAAACATAACTGACAGGTAAGCTGGTCCTGATTAAACTCTGTGTCCAAGGATCAGGAAAAAAAAGCAGAGAGACTTGTGAGAGTAATCAGACCTTTTCAATTTAAAAAGTTAACAGAATTCACTCGGAGGCAGGTTACAACAATCTGTCTGCATGAGGATAATTAATCAAAAGTGTCGTTACCCAACAACATCATTGGCTAAACCTTCGGGGGATGAATTAAAACCAGCTGATGGGTTCGGTGCTGCTGGCTGAACGCTGATGCACGTTTCAGTCGGCCAGCTGACGTCGATCAGATTCACACATGAATGTAGTGTAGAATAAAGTGTTGATATTTAGCATCCACACTCGCAGAAATACTCTCATTTAATTCTGAAAAGGAGGCAACACGATTGGAAGATGTGTTGACAATTATTCTCCAAACCTGTTGCATCATGGAATTTCATTGCTGACTGCACCTAAAATTGCATTTGGTGTATGATACTTTAATGGCCTGATTTATTACCTGTAAGTTTTTATGTTTTTATTTTCTTTTTTAAACATTTTTTTAATGAATAGTTATGTACAGTTCTGGGGGTTAAAATCTAATTTCATTTAAAAAGTGAAAAATGAGTGTGAAGCAATAGTTCCTAATCCTTAAAGCTTGTGGTGTGGTTCCACTGGCTGTTTAATATTAGCTCTGTTAATGGTAAAAAATAAGCTGAGGGGATCTAAATGGTCAGTGTGGTCTTCATTCGGTCCAACGTCGTCTGGTCTGTCGTGGCCTCTCAGTTCTGTTCCAAAACAGAGTAGGTACAGTGTATGAGAGTCATGTAGTGATGGGACAAAGTGAAATTTTGTGCCTTTCGAATGAAAATAAACAAACATGCGTGCGATGACTCAGCTTTGACATGCGAGCGGCTAAATGTGCTTCCTCTTTGGACCCTGACTACGTGACCGTCTGAGGAGGCCAGAGCGGCTCCGAGACTCAGTCAGGTGAAGTCAGTCTGACGGGTCGGGGGTTCGGAGGGAGGGGGCGAGATGGGGAGGCCAAACAGCCGACATTGGTGCCTGATGACCTCACGCCCCCGCCCGATGACGGACCAGCTGCCGCCGCGTGGGCAGGCGCTGGGCATGCGCAGCCTCGGGGCAGACACCATTCGTTGTCCAGGCGTGTTCAAATTGACGCACGCAGGGAAAACAGCATCTACGTCCAATGGCGTACTGTACACACCACACACATTACACATGTACAAAGAGCATAATTTATCTGGCGTAAATAATAAATGATGCACTCAGTGCACTTCTTCTGATACTGTCTCTTGACACACAGTGTGCATGTGTATGATAGACACACACACACACACACACACACACACACACACACACACACAACAGCAGGATGCTGCTGGTTCTCTGCTATTTCTCTGTAGAGTTCAGAGGATGAAGCTTCGAATCAAACCTGAAAAAAAGTCTAAGGATTATGTTTGTTAGAATTAAACATAATATTTAAACTGAGCTCAAATTGGTACGATGATATTGTTTTTTCACTAGTGTTAATTAAAAGCAACAGTGACCAAAAAAAACCCAAAACTGTGTCCCGTTAGACATGAGATGTGTTTACTGGCCAAATGACCATGAAAGTAGCCCTCGGTATTGGTCTTTAGCCCAATTCCCAACCTTTTGAATCGCTGCCTTCATCTCCAGTTATTTCAGGAATTCAAATATTTCTGGTCTCGGGCTTAACCACGGCAGTTCCCCGTCTACCACTCCGACTACGCCAGTGAGAGCTTCAGAGGCTGGATCAAGAGCCGAGGCGTCACCAGAGTCGAGTCCAAACAAAGCCGCCACGTGCGAGGTCGACATTGGCACGGCCACACCGGTTTCACCTTACCAAAATAGCAACTCTTTAATCTACGCGTAAGGTATCTAATTACTGTGGCAAACGCTGAGTTAATATCTCACAGTAGCCTTGACAGACAGATTTTTGACCTAGTGCTATTTAGTAATGGCAAAAATAACCCAACCTTTCAAGCAGAAACTGGCAACAAGACCCTGAGATTAAATTGCCCCCCAGGACAAAGGCTGTAGGTGCTCACACTATTTGGTTTAGGGCCTAAGAATGTTTTTACAAAGGTACAAAGGTAACATGATTGACCAAGGAAAAAAAAGACTGGTTAGTTCATAATGATTTATTATTTAAAAAAAAAAAAAAAAGCTTTGGGCATGAAGTCATATGGACTGACGTAACGCACTAAATGGAGGCTGATGTAGTGATGTCATCCTGCATCACCGGAGCTGCATGGACTCATGGGAAATATTCTGGTGGCTGCTATCGAGTCTCATTACTTTTTAATGCAGGACGACCTAAATTCACAACAGAGCTCTGTTCATTTCCTTCACAAAAGGGAAAATCCCTGCACTTTTACTGACCTGCACACGCGTGACCACGGTAACCGGATTATCTCGTGTAATTATACAGATTGCTTATAGATGGCGTTGGAGGCCACGTCGTTCACTATTAGAACTTTTCTAGGAATCTCAGTTCATCAGTAAAAAACTTTTGCTTGGAGCAATGAGGTTTTCTTTTTCAGGAAATGTCCCTGTCGTGGACGGAAGCTGAACTGGCTGCTACCACAAGTAACAACAGGCAGAGAAAATACGGAAACTCAAACGTTAATATCACCAGCGATTGAGACAAATAGGGATAATAACAGGGTTCGGATGTGAGAGGTTTCTGATTGTGTTCTAATGTGGTTTATGTGTAGGATTCCAGACCGACGGGTCCGTTATGACTCGGTATCCCGTTGTTTATGCAGGAGACGCCGGTTTACAGCGGCTCATCAATCCTCTGTGTCCTCTCCAACTTTGCTTTTAGCAAAAGTTGGATCTCATGTTTTATTCTAGAAACGCATTACGGTGCAAGTGCTGCTGCGACACGGTTTACAGTCCGACGTGATCCTTTATGACGGGAGATAGAGTAGGAATGAAACTGGAGGAGCGTCGGATTGATGTGCTCGTAAAAACGGCCTCATCGACAGTTTCTGCCGCCTCTTTTCTGCTGCCCAGACAACAACGGGGTTACCTGGCGAAGCCCCCCCGCAAATTACTGAGCTCATTGTCATGCATCGCTGCGATTGGCCCGGATGTTTCGCCATACACACTTTATATGCCGCCAGTGCTGCACCTACTTGAACTAAAAAAGCAGGTGTGCTCAGAGATGTATGATGCCACGTGCCTGTGAATTCATTAGCTGACTGAAAAAATACAAATGGATGTTTTTGGGATGGTATAAAGATTGATATTCATAAATGCAACATTTTATTTTCTGCAGGAATCTCAGGCTAATAATGGCTTGGCAATAATGCTACAAATTTAGAGGCTGGCCAGTATTTCTTGTCAGTTTAAGGGTCCCTAGCTTTGTCGAGCTGAAAACGGAAAATGTAAAATATTGAAATCTGGGTGAACAAGCCCTTTGTGGGGGTCACCAAGCCTTTTTGACCTGGGAACTGTCTACTTGACATTGATTCCTGTATGTCTGCTGGTTCTGACAAAATCATTTTTAAAAAGACTAAATGTCCAATAATTCACAAGAAAAAAAGTAAACAGGGGAAAATGAAAATGAAATTCGGTTTAGCAGGAATATGGTTTTGTTGCGTCTCTGTCCTTTTCATCATCCTGTGACTCCTTGAAACGCCCAGCGGGGGTCCTGACGCCTTGGCTGGGAACCGCCGCCCTAAAGCACTGTCGCCTTCTGTCAGCACAGCCTAATAAAGTCACATAGTACAGTAGGACAGACACACAGGACAGAGGACAGTGGGAAGTCCCACACGGTTCGGAGACGACAGTGCAGTTTATACAGCAGACAGTCGTGTCTGGAACCCTGCTGAGACTTCCCGAAGCATCTGGGACGGAAAGCGTTTATGATTTCACATCAACGGCCATTTTCCATTCTTTAAAAGGCGGCCCTCTCTCCCGTGGCGCCTCTCCAGCCTTGTCTTCCTCCGGCGCGTTTAATCAATGGCTCATCAAGTCAAGAGAGCGCTGTGGGCCTGTAGGAAGAGACTGCATCAATCAGAGCCTTATTTCGCCCGCTCAAAGACTGACTGCCTGTGTGGAGGGAGAGCAGATGAAGGGAGCTCTGTGGCCACAGCTGCCTCCCTCACAAGAAAGGCCTTTTCACTGCCCGAGACCAGTGGACAATACGAGAATTATGTCCTATAAAAGGGCCGGTCGGGGGCAAGTGGAGCGTCCAGGCTCGGTGTTAAGTGAAAGGCTTTAGTTATCTTAGCTTTGTGCCGTCTCTGCTCATCACATCGGCTCGGTCTCGCTTCCAAAAGTTAGCGATTTTGCAACCACTGACTAATGCTGGAGGGACTGAATGAGAGCATCATCATCATCCTCTTCCTCATCTGCTTCCTGACAATAAAGAAACACCCGCGCCCGTTCCCCGTTTTGTGTTGTCATGGTAACGCGCGATTACCGTTTGACAGATGTTACTTAGGCAGATGGAGCCGGCGGCTGAGCCGACGTGAGGCGAGAGGGGATCAGGAGCGGCGGCTCGCCGAATGTCGGGAGGTTAGACAACAAAGCTTCCGGCTCCGGATGACGACAGGCGTGAAAAGAGAGGCTGCGTTCCCACGGTGACATCTTCACCGTTTCCAGCCGGCCCGCACTCTCGCTGCTGCCTGAGAGCGTTTGCCGTGGGTTTCGTCAGAGAGGAGAAGAGAGGATGCTGGGCACAAATGTCTGAAGGACGATTTATTATTATTATTATTATTATCATTATCATTATTATTATTATTAAATGAGCAGTTTATTTAAGTGTGATATTAGCTAGTTGACCTGCTCCGTTTATCTCCTCTGCGAAGATAATAGTTACATCAGGCATCTGAGCCACCAAACACACACAATTATACCAGTTCAGTATATTTTTTAATCCAGCAAGGTTTCTGTGCACAGAAAACGTTGGACACATTTTCAAGAGCCGATGTCTTGCTATAGCATAGGTATGAAAATAAAAGCCATCCTTTGTTAGCTCTCTGCGTAGCAAAATTTCAAGTGATTTGTCTTTTATCATA
Source organism: Istiophorus platypterus (assembly GCA_016859345.1). NCBI lineage: Eukaryota > Metazoa > Chordata > Actinopteri > Istiophoriformes > Istiophoridae > Istiophorus > Istiophorus platypterus. The sequence goes on from CM029130.1 coordinate 17,625,696, forward strand.
TTGTACATGTGATTTTTCTGCTGGGTTTGTGTGGTTCCATTCCCTGGGCTAGAGGGCGCTGCGCCATGGTGAGCAGGGCGGCGGAGGCAAAGGTTTCTTAGACGCATGTTGGGGAAAAGAAGAAAATGCGACCTGGTTCTTTTACTGCCTTCCTGAACCAATGCAAATCATTGGTACAAAAAAGAGATTCATACACCTGGTTACTTGTTTTCAAGTTTTGAGCTAAATGAAAATTAAATGCTAGCATGTGAACGTTTAAAATTGTTAGCGTGGTCGTCATCTTAGTTCAGGGTGTCAACATGCTACCATTTGTTAATTAGCTTAATTAGCAATGGATATGATGCACAGCTGACACTGATGGGAATGTCGTTAGATTTGAAGGTAACTGACCATAAACTTTATGATGGCACAAGTTTACAAGTCAGAGGACCACCAAAGTAATCCCCAACCACCCTGAGGGGGGTAAACAGTGAAAGTCTAATCCTGTTGTTAGAGACATTTCACTCGGGACCAAGCTGGTTGACTAACTGGGCAAAATATCTCCAGAGCAGCTTCCCGGAGGAAAAACTGTTTCTGTTTTGAACACGTCTGAAGCTCTTTCCTTTGGCTCCAACCTCAGAAATGTCAAGTTTACATAGAAAATATAGAAAAGTAGCAGTAGGTAAAGCTTTCGTGAACATTGCTTTTTCTTTTTGCTTCAGAGCTGCTACATGTTCCTAGCTTCATCGATATATTTTCCCAGCTAGCACAGAACCTCTATAGTAGAACCTTTATCGTGGAACATAGCACTCAGTGCTCGGTGCTCGGTGGACGGTGGACGGGGATCCACTCCCAGCTGGACCCTTTTTTTTTCTTGCCCTCAGATATGGTAAATAATGGAAATATATGTTGATATTTCCATGTCAATCCACCCATAGTGTGATTCAGAATTCAAGAATTCAATGATAGGCTTGATTTTTTTTTTGTCATTTAATTTTTTGAGAGGCTTTTGCAGCTGCTGCATTATGTGTCAGTGTGGTTTTCTTCCTAAACCAGTATTTACAGTGTATTTGCAAATCAACCCAAAAACACACACAGCATTGCAGTTACACGTAGCTACATTTCTGTGTTAAAAAAAAAAACAAAAAAACTTTTATGATTGCCTTGCAACATAGTAAATCACATTTTGACAGCATCATGACATATCAGCAAAACAATGTGACGGAAACTGCAGAGTTAGGAAGAAATCGAGATGACTACAGTGTCAGCAAAGAGTCATCAATCATGAGAAAAAAAACACAGTTTTCCTGCCGCTGTTGGTTGAAAACTGGATTTCAGATTTATTTGTCCACGCTGAAGAGGCTGTCTGAATCTGATCCAGAGCCTCGGACACAGCAGATCAATAGGTCTATAGACAAACGACTACAGGACGCTCTACAGAACAGAGGAAACCACCCGGAAAAGTGGCGCTGCCTGCAAAATCAAAAAGGAGAGGACTGTGGTGGGTGACAGGGACCAAGAGAGTGGTGGAATGCAGCGGTTGATGAATAATAATTATGATGAAATTAGTATAATAACAACAACAACAATGATGATGATAATAATAATAATAATAATAATAATAATGATAATAATAATAAAAATAATAATAAGGAGAAGAAGAATAGGCACTCCTACTTCTCTTGGCTTTGGCTGATTGATGTCTCAGTGCGGAGCACATCAGCAATCAGCTGTCAGTGAAAACTGCCCTCATTACTCCCAGTGGCTTTCCCCATGTTGCACTGGACACACTGATTGTTAATCAGTCCAGTGTTTTCTTTTTACTTGAGAATTGATTGTGGGGGGAGGAGGAATGTGTAGTTGTTTTTTTTTGGGGGGGGGCAGTGAACTCCAATGCCTTCCCTTGGTGTCAGGCTTCTTGTCACTATTAGAGAATGAGGTGCAGACCCCCCCCCACACACACACACACACACCATCGAAACCAACATAAGGGCTTCGCCTCGTTCTGCCTAACAGCTCGTCTCCTTGCATAATCATCAAGCCCCTCGGTCTCTGTCGTGCCTCTTTCATCTCCTCTTACCTTCTAATTTGCACTGAGATCATAATTATAACGTGCAGAGTGATGGGAGACGAACAGAGGCTGAGTTGATGTAAGTGTAGGTGGAGGATCCCATTTCACTGTTGTTACTACAGAGGCAGGCTGCGCGATGATGACCTCCGGTGCAACAGTTTTTGAAATCCCATTAAACCAGACACCTGGCTGCTCCATGGAACGTCAGACTGCTGTAAAAATCTAACTTCATGTGAAGGTATTTGTGGTACAATAACGGGTTTGGTAAAGAATGGATTAAAGAAAATACAGAAACACTAGTAAATTATAAAGGTTCTTATTGTAACTGCAATTATACTCTGTAATTTCATTATGAAAAGATTTGATAACTCCCATTAGAAGGGCAGAAGGGCCTTCAGTTGTACATCGTCATAATCATCATCATTTTCAACTTTATTTATATAGCTCCATATCATAACAGACATTATCTCGGAGCACTTTTCATATAGAGCAGATCTAGACCAGATGTGTTATAGATATTATTTACAGAGACATTTCCCCCATGAGCAAGACAAACTCCCTTTAACAGGAGAAAAGTTGAACAGATCCTGGCTCATGGTGGTGGTGGTGGTGGTGGGGGGTGGAGGGGGTGACCAGCTGGGTTGAGAGTGAGAAAGAGGGAGACAAAGGGGGGGGGGCAGGAAGGAGGAGAGAGAGCATAGTACAATAATGGGACGAATAGAAGAGCTAATAGTTATACTAATGGGGCTAATCATCATCATCATAAAAACCCTTCATGTCTGTGACAAAACAGGCTCTTAAACATCCAAATCTTCTTCGTATTCTGCTAAATGACTCGGACATGTTGTTGCGTAGAAAACATGTGGAATCATATCATGCAAAAAGTGACACCCTGTTTTTTCATACTCAGCTCCCAAGAACAAAGTAACTGCATCAGCTGTAAAATCCCTAATAACAACCGTTGTTTATGGTGAACTGACAAATACCTCAAGTAGGTGTTTGAGTTATGAGTCAGGAGCAAAGATGGCAGTAACATGGTGTCGTTACAGAGCCACATGGTCGGGAGGCAACAAGTCCAGCCGCTGGATCGCACCAGGGGCATCGTCATGGTAGCAATAATACCACCCGCACCGGCGGCATCCATGCTGGCCGTTAGTTGTCATGGTTACGGTCATAAACACGCAGTTAGGGTTGTCGGTTTACGAGCATAAACATGTGGTTAACCCACTGTGGCATGGACCTGACCTGTGTTGTGAATTCATCAAAGTGGAGTGAACTGAAGTGGAATAAAGGAAATAAAAAAACCCTAAAACAGCTGGATGGATTGAATACGAGAAATAATTCATATGAATACGTGTGGAGGTGGTGGTGGTGGTGGGGGGGGGGCTGCCTGGAGGTGTTACCTCTGGGAGGATCCTGGGAATGGTCCTGCTTACACCCTGCATTAAATAGCATCGGGGAAAAAATGTGGTATATTCATTTACATTCAAGTCAAGTCCCAGTTTTCAGCAAGAAGCAAAAGTGGATGGCAGGAATGTCTGTCGACAGCAGAAGAGCCCAATCAATATTTGGTACGTCAATCGTCATTATGGCCCCACGCAGCCCACCTCGACGTGTGCGCAGGCAGAAAACACTGCCGCGTTCACATGGCGCAGGCAGGTTAAAGCGTGCGGCAGGCTTTGGCTCGCGCAGCCTCTGAGATGCGTTTAATTAATGGCCCCGACATGCGGCCGAGGCTCCGCAGGCCACCGGGACAGGGCCGACATTTGAATGACATCCATTTCTTTCCCGATAATTGGCGGAGGCCTGTCTGCGGACGGGATGAGATGGGTGTCGAGCTCGGGAAGCCGCCGCTCCTCGCCGGGATCTCCTTGGCAGATTCCGAAAATACATGCAGACACGGGCCTACACACACGTGTGCGCACACATAGAGTACAACTCCACGGCAGATAGCGAACGCCTGCCTACCCCCCCCACACAGCACCCTGCTTTGTTTCCCTTCTTCACTCCATTATTTGACTCTCCAATTACTTTTGCCCCTTTGTTTGCTTCATTTGCCAAAGGCCCCTTTGTTTATTCAGGCAATTATACATTAACAGCCAGAGACATGGTGTATCTCTTTCTCAAAGCCCAAACAAAGCAGACATAGTTTCAGTACAACTTATGGAAGAGTAAGAGAGTGTGATTAAATCGAACCTTTCGTCCCAACCAGGAGGAGTTTAGCAGCAGAGCAAGGGACAGATGTGAACCAGCTGTTGCGCAGTTTCCCTTGTGTTGCTTAATGTTCCCTTTACCCGGCTGTCTGTCAGACAACGAAAAGCTACTACCGTCACAACGGTATCTGTATTCATATCTCTCATATCTGTATGGACAGTGGGAGATGTTAGAAATCTGGGAATAAGTCATATTATTAGAGGAAGTCCAGATGAAACTGATGCTGCCTGTCAAAAATAAAGCAGTTACAAGTTATTGAATAAGAAAATTGTCATAATAAATAATAATGGAGGTTGTGCATGCATTGGAAAGAGGTTCAGATGAAAAAAATGAGACAGCTCTTGATAAAAATTTGAAAAGCTCCCTCGGTCATTTTTCTTTCACAACAAATTTGTTTACAGTTGGGCAAAGTAGCGACCAGCGTTTCCAGTTTGCATTGGAACTGGCTCACTTTTGCCCTGATGATGGTGAGTGAAGATCTGAAGCTACGTGCAGCACAGCAACGGGGTATTTAGGTTTTGCCCGTCGAAGGAGACTCTCAGTCATGATGGCGGCGACATGTGGCAACACTAACCCTCCGAGCAACATTTCCCCAGAGCCATTAGCTTGGGTTCATGTGAAGTTCATTTCCAATTGCCGGATGACATCGAGATGATTTCATTCTTAAGCTTAAGATAATGTAATTTCGGGGAACAGTGGGCTTGAAATTCCTGAGAAAATGTGATAATGGAGGGAATTATGTCGGCTCATTGGCTCACCGTCACCTCGCGCCCGAAAGGGTCCTGGACTTAAACAACTGCTTTTCTGTGCAGCCGAACGGGAAATTGAACGGATAATTTCGGAAAATTTGCAGGTTCGGTTTGTTTAGAAGTTCGGTTCATCAGCGGATGGGAACACATCAGAAGAGGTGTTTAATTATTTAGTCATGATGTAGTAATAATTAAAAAGCAGCTAATGTTACTGTTGGAGGTGATGGAATAGATCCATTTTGATCTAGAGTCTCTGTAAGATAAAAGCAATCTGTTTTGATTATGCATTTCAGAGATGGATTTTGATGCGAGGTGTAAAAATGGAAACCAGCTGAATCTAAATCTAGCGAGAGTATCTTTGTCAGATCCTCTGTCCCAAAAGCCCACATCCTTCAAACCTACCCCTATGCAAGCTTTCTCTTATGAATTCATGGTCTCCAAACCCAAGCTGAAGTGACCCTGATGACATCAGAGTGACGTCATCAGGGTCACTTCCTCACAGAACAGGTCGAACACAGACTGCAGCACCAATGAGCGTGAGTGAACGGGTTTTGAAATGCGAAAACGATGGCTCCATTTTACACCTAGGTGCGTGGCTGATAACTTACACATCGTCTGCCTGGCGTGTTTGTTCGCATCAAAACAGACGCGCCGATTCCATCGGGATGTCTGTTTACGCCTAACTCCTTCCAGTGTCGTAGATGGAGCGTAAATTTGCGTAGATCCGCTTGGAAATAATAGAAAGGCTCTCCTTATAACTTCAAAGCCTGTCGCATAATCGTCATATCTCCACGTTTTCTTCAGGCCATGTGGTGACAACTGAGCAAACTCCATCCACCGAGAGGGACTGTGAAATGGCATTAAGAGCTTCAGAAAAAAAAAAAAAAAACCTTGTGCAGGGAACCCGTGAGCGTAAAGGCAAATAAATCCTAATAACATCTAAACTTTTCTCATAAAAACTGTCAAAGAACACCTCCCTGCAGTTCCTTCACACACACACACACACACAGGCAAGGGCTGTGATTTGGATCTCTGTGATCTTCCTCCATGATAGAACAGCACAGTAATAGTTTTAGTCTTTTATTGAAATGTCTTGAGTCCTGCAGCAGCAATTTTAAAGACATAAACATTTGCCTCTTTGACGCTAAGTGCTATTTCAAAGCTCACTAAAGCGCCACATAGCTCACTTTCAGAGCTATGCGGCGCTTCCTGTGCTCCGCCTCTGGCTCTAAGCCGCTGTCGTCCGTCAGCACCGTCTAACACATATCGCCACGTGCACGTAAAAAAGTGCACGAACCGGTGTATGGGGTCATACACCCGACAGAAGGAAAACCTGTTCCATGTGGACATTTTGGTGGATTTCTTCTGAGAGGACATCGTACTCACTCAAGGCTCATTTTTAGACGGGGACATCGGAGGCGCTAATGAGGTTTGGAGGAAGCATCTTTGTTTCGGTACAACCAGTTTTCTTCAGTACTTGAATACATAGACTTGCATGTACAGTTGCTGAAAATCACCGGTTGAGGAAGGGATCACCTGAAGAAAAGAGGAGGAGGCTTTGGCCAGATTTCCCAGTAAACACGTAGAACTGAATTTCTGGTATTCAGCCTAACGTTGACAATCATGGGGCCACTTGGCCTTGTTACTGTGGATGTTCAGAGGATGGACCCTCTGTAGAGAATATGACCTTCTACCAAATTCCCACTTGCATGCAAAACAGTGTGGGAGGCTGATACTGCATATATTTCTCTTTTTTCTTATCACCAGATTATTCATTACTCATATAATAAAGTTCTATTAATGGACGCTGATTTTCCATTTTGCATTTCACTGCACACACAAATAATGTGAAAACAGAAATCTATTTATATTAGATCTCTTATGACACCACACTAGGGCTTTGCAGTATAGTAAATGTTTAGAATATGTATAGATTAGGCAGATATATGGTGTTGTGAACATCAGCTGTGATTCGAATGGTTGTTTTTTAAGGCAATTGTGGTGACAGATGTTACGCTACCGTCATCATTGCTTCAGCACCTTCCTCACTATGGAGAGCTAAGGTTTCCAGCACAGAGAGTATAGATATAGACAAGAGGGCAATAATGAAGCATCGTGAAAGGCTACGGAGGGCAGCACTGCACGGCCAATTAATCAATACAGTGGCTCCGGGAAGTATTCAGACTCCTTCTTTCCTCCAACACTTTATTACTATTGTGTTACAGATTTAATGTGAAATGGATAAAAGTGCCATTTTGCCATCAAGCCACACTCAATAACCTGTAATGACCAAATGAAAACATGTTTTAAGAAATTCTAGCTTTAATTTTCCTTCCTTTCCTTCCTTTTCCATATCTTGATTGGTGTCCACCTTCGTTAAACTGAGTTGATTGGACATAGTTTAGAAAGGTCCAGCGATTCAAACTGTAAAAAGAACCAAGACATCAAGTCCAAGGAATTCTCTGTAGACCTCTGTGATAAAACTGTGGTGAGGCATAGATCAGGTTCAGGTTATAAAGCCATTTCCAGAGCTTTCAGCATTCCCATAAGCACAGTGGCCTCAATAATGTGAAATTGTAGAAGTCTAGAACCACCAGGACTCATCCTAGAGTTGTACGTCTGGACAAACTGAGTGACTGGGAAAGAAGAGCCTTGGTCAGGGGGTTGACCAAGAATCCAATGGTCACCCTAACAGAACTTCAGAGGTCCACCGCAGAGATGGGGGAACCTGCCGGAAGGACGACCACTGCACTGATGCAGCACTGCATCCACCAGGCCTCTGGCTCTGGAGTAGAGGAAGCTATGTTGAAATAACGGCTCATGCCAGTCTGAGTTCACCAAACGGCACTTAAAGGCAATTTCTAAACACCAATCATGTTTCATTTTGTCGCTATGGGTTACATGACAGTGTGTGCAGAGGTTGAAGGGGTCTATGGTCTGACACCATTGTATGTCAGAACTATAGGTACAGATTGGTCACCAAAGTAAAAAAGGAAACTTGTCCTGCTATACATTTACTTATGGGCCATGGTAGAGCTGGACCGTGGTAAAAGACACTTCGTAAACCCTGTACGAATGGGAATAATTAAATCCAAGCTCTCAGTACAGAATGAGCATTTACCTTTTGTCAGGGGAAAACGTGTGTGTCCAGAACTAAAGATGAACATACATGAGAGCTGAGTTCATCTTTGTCCTCAGGAGCTTGAAAATGCAGTTTGCCCACACTTGTCATCGCATGAGCGATTGAACTTTGCTCCTAGTGTCATACAACCATCTTTGTTCCATACTTATGTCATGTGGTGACAGCAGGACTGGCTCACGGCCAATGAACAAACTCCATATGCCGATGAAGACCGTGAGATGCAGTTGAAGGATGGGTTCACCTTTTCTCACATCTGTCTTAAAGCAATACTCACATGCCCATATGTGCATTTAAACTGTAATTGTTCCTCTTTTCCATACTGGCCTTGAAGTGAACCCTCCCTAATGTGTAATTGATTGGGGATAAAATCCATAGTCCTCATTACAAGTGAAAAGACATTCCAAGGCAAAGTTGAAGCTAATGTGAGCCTTCAGCGCTCTGAGTTAGACAAAAAAACTGTACTCGTCCGCAGCTGTGCTCTTTTTATCATAAAATTCTTTTTTTGTGTTTCCTTTGACAGTTTTCTTGCTGAGCTATGATGGTATATATAAAGAGAACATTTAAAAAGACTGTAACTCTGGAAGACACCAAGTTGATTTGTATAACTAAGTCTGCTGTGGATTTGTCCCCCTATGGAAGGAAAAAGGAAATAGCTGCATAGCTGCACTGTCAGTATAGACAGGAGGAACAGTTACAGCAAAAAGAACCTGTTTTAATGCAAACATATGAAAACCAGAATATTGTGTTAGGAGGGATTGAAAAAATGTGAAGCCATCCTTTAAAAGCTCGAGAAAAGGATCCGGGGGAGACCTTGAAGCTGATTGTGTCAGAAACAATCAACCTTATTGTAGCTGCAAGGCAGTGCATTTTTGTCATCATTCAAAGGGATGCAGGAGGACGGGTTCAATGGGCCTGGGTCATTCTCCGGCAGAAAGAAAACGCTGGGCGTATAGGGCTGAGGTAAAGGCTCTGTCCAGGCAGGTCAAGATCCTCCACACTGGGAAAACCACTCCCTTAAGGCCCCGGTTTTCCTGTTGAAAAGGGGCGAGGGGAGAAACGAGCACCGTCGTCACAAAGCTGACAGGACGCTACCTTCAAAAATATTATTCTCTGGTGCCATCGACTGAAGTGTCTTTCAAAGCGTGAGGCATCAGGACAGGCTCGTTCGAACACTGAAAAAAATGGCTTGCGAATTGATCGATATTGTTTAGCCGCAGCTCTTCCCTGTTTTTCCCCTCTATTTGTCTCTCGTCTCTGTAAACTCAGCTCCTTATGCAGCCTCTTCATTGTCAGAATAGATTAAGAAAGGTATATCATCAAGTTGCTGAGGAAATTCAGCCGTCTCGCCTCGGTTGCTCTGCCTCTTATAATCTTTTTATCGCTGCAGATGCCTGTGGCTCGGAGTGATGCAGTCAGGTGTGCAGGGTGAGATAAAGGAAGTGGAGATTGCTACCCACGTTTTTTCAAGATAGAACATCAAACATCAAGGTTAACCCAGAACAGAGAACATGGGGACTATCGGGAATCAAGGCAACCGCGCTATATATGGCATTAATTTAAGTCGGCATTTCCTGAATCAACTGAATCAGATTAATCAATTTTCTGAACATTATTTATTCAGCAGGAGCTAAGAATCCATTCAATGAAGTCAGATAGTGGTTGTGGATTAGAGCCACTCTGATTCTGATTAAAACTCAACATTCAGCTCAAACGTTTTGAGTTTGTTCTTCACAGGAAGCGTCCGGTAATATGAACTGTGCCTTGCAAAAAAGGCACCTCACTACCGCAAAACTCAGAGTGCAGATTACATCGGGACGAATGGGGAGGGGGTACTGCTGTTATACTGTGGTAACAGAATCGACATTTGTATCATAGTGGACCAAGAGAAAACAAACCCTTTTTATTTTCTAACTTTCATCATATGGATATAAAATATAAAATGGTAAAATGCCCATATAGCACTGCCATTATCAGGGACATTTGAATGCAGATTTACATTTCCACTTTCATATATATCGTTTGCCCATGGCCCTCTAGAACTACTCAGAAGTGCTTTCTGGCCTGAGGCCCCTATTGGCAGAACCTCATCATTTGTGTGTTCCTTCCAAACTCACTGTGGAATAATCTTTTTTCCTGCTATGATTAAGGTTTGGTTAGGTTTAGGCACAAAAACAATTTGTTTAGGCTTTGTGAAGGATTATGGTTTGGGTTAAAATGACTACTTGGATAAAGTCAGGGGAGCCTCCGCCTCACGGTTGTGGCAGCAAAAATGTGGTTATTGTTTGGGAACATTCGTGTTCATGTGTTAAAGAACAAAAACATACAAACAAGCAATATTGTTTATTGGTTTAAAACAGGAGACAGTGGTGTCTGAGGTTAACGTCTGACTTCTGGTTGACCCGTCCATCCACCCGACCTCCTTCCCTTGTTCTCACCATAATTTCTACGGCCACTAGAAGGGTTTGTTTCTGCTTTTTTCCTTATTCAATTAATAGCTAACATAAACAAGGTGGCTTTCCTTCATCCCTGCAGATCATAATTGTGTCCTTTACCATATGGAGAGACCAGCAGATATGTCTGTATCAGTTCTTTTAATCAACTTGTTTATCAAATAGCAATTGATCCAATAAATCAGTTTACCTGTGGATATTTAAAGCAGTGACTGAATATTATCTCTCCTCTCACCAACTGCTTCCACCTCCATTTTATTCTGCTTCGTAGCAGAGCTTCTTTGAGGGTAAATGTGTTGTTGCATGGCACACACAGCCATTTATCAGAATTTTGCTGTGAAATTTTATTGCTACTCTTTTAGTTATTATTTGATAAAGGAGTTGTCCCAGTTTTTCATTGTTCTATATTAAATTAAGACTATTTCCCCATTATACACCGACTAGCCACAACATTAAAACCAGTAACTGGCTACTAGCCCTGACAGTGTGGGTATTGTTTACACCTTTTGAGTCTGTGTGAGTGTGTTAAGTGTTTTTAGTTGGAGAAGGGGCTTATAAATACATGCTAAGTAAGTAAAATAATTTTTCTTTAATCAAATAATGATTCAGTGATGCCAGGGGGTGGTTATAAAAATACAATACACATAATATAATACATTCATAGGAATTGTCCACAGGGAGAACAGGATATTGTCTGTTCTAAAAGCCAGTGCATGATTTATAATAAAGCATTTTAACTATATTTTGAAGGGAAGTGGTCATTTCACTCACATCCTACTTACTTATTCACACTTGGCCTCAGGTGATTTTAGCGACTCTAAAACTTTTATCGCGACGGCCACTAACCAACCGAGTGGTCTGACCCCCCAGTCAGTCAGAACTGAGGAAGCCTCTTGGATCAGAGGTGAAAGGTCTTCAGGATCCGCGACCAAGTCCAGTCGCCCTTGATTCAGTTTTTTCTCGGAGAACTGTGACCTGGAAGACTGATGATCTCCCCAGACTCATCCTGCTGGTTCAGCCACAGAAGAGTCTTCTGAACACGACACTTCTTGGTTCTCCCCTGTCTTTCTTACAGCTCATTTTTTGTTTCTAGGAAACATGGTCGCCCATACAAAAAGAGACATAATGGAAAATACCTAATTTTGAATAAATAGATGAATAACAAGTTAAAATCATAACTCTCCAGAGTATTTATCCTCCTTCTAAACAACAAACTAAAGCCTCCCCAATGATCTATCAGCAATTTCTATTCTAAGAGAAATCAGCGTCTGTTTGGTCGTGTTACCTGTGATGCCTCTCTATACTTCGACCCCTCTGCCTTGATCAGTCAGTTTGAGGCCCTCTCAGTGCGCTTTAAAGGACACAATTGGCCTGGTTCTTGTGAGAGTGGTTGGGTTCCACCCACAAGGACAACATGTTCCTATGACGGAGGTACTTCCCTCGGATCCCCTCGCTTGCCCTGCACCGGGGGGGGGGGGGGGGTCTTACAGGGGGTCATGGGGGCACTGCAGGACTCTCTCGTTGAACTGCTGGAGTCGGTTGACTTGAAACGGCTTCCCTCTGAAGACAGTCTTTCTTCTGACGTTGGTGGAGAGTTTGGGCAAGCTGCAGGCCCTGCCGATCCATCCGATATGTGTGAGATTTACCTGACGGTGTTCCAGGCGCCACTCCTGCCTTCCTTCCTGCCACTGAGCTGAGACCCTTCCGCCCTTCTTGGGACGATGGGGTAGAAACACCACGCGATCAGGATCATAGACCAACTATTTGTCTCCAGGCCTTCAGGAGATTGTTGGGGAATCTGAACCATCTCTTCTCACCTGGGGGTCCCCATACACATGTAATATGTATAGTGGAGACATAGTCTTGATACATTAGTGAACATTAATTTATGTCTTAACCTTTGCTCTCTTGGTGAAGAGACAATCTCTTAACCTCAGTGCCACTCGGAGATAGCGTCTCCGATTAATTCAGCACAAACCAGGTTGCCCCTCATGGGGTTGGGGCGAAGATGGCACACCTCTCCATGGCTCACCTGACCCACACGAGTCAGCCCCCATAAATATGTAATATGTATAGTGGAGACTTAACTCTTGATATGCCATAGAAGAGTGTTAAACTGCTCCAACTTTTCCCTATTAATAACTAAAAGAGGACAAAGCGTGCACTTTGCATATAACCACAATATGTTAATTGAACAGTGAAATCTCGCGTTAGAGTTCTGGTGAGTGCTGTGTGTTCCACGGGTTCTTCTGCTTCACTGCTGGGATTTTAGATGCTGCTGATCCCATTTAAAGCGCGAGTCGACGCACGCAAAAAAAACAACACATTTAACTTCAAGGTAGTTCTGTTATGAAGCAGAATTAAATGTAGATGGCCACGGTTGGTGAGAGGGAAATGTCACGCTCTGTACAGAGACAATGCTGAATCAATCAATATTCAATTAGGGGAAGGGTGTTCCAGTTTTTTTTCAGTCAAGGGCAAGGTCCAGAGAAGAAAGAAAGAAAAAGTGATCGATGCTTAGGTCAGTCCGGCCTTTTTTCAGCACCCACTACGTTTTGTGGAAAAATTTGTGAGATTATGTGATTTTACCCTGCTTCGTGAGGCCCACGTAGCAGGACGAATCTCTAAGTCCTTTTGTTTAAAATTGCATATTCTGTTTAAACCTATATTCCAAACTCAAAATTTTGAGATTACACAGTTTAGCCTGCCAAGAATCTAGGAAGCTTAAAATGAATCCTACCAAAGACTTTCACAAGATATTTGAATTTCAGAAAGAGAGAAGCGAAAATTCTCCCAAACGTAGCCGAAGTCGAAGCAGAGCAAAGAAACGAAAGAGGAGTCTTAGCCAACACAGGCTTTCATACAACAACGCAATGAAAACAGATGTAGAACAAAAGCAAGTGCAAGTTTATAATGCATCTAATTTGAGAGATGCTCTAGATGGCTTTCATCTCTGGTCCATGGAAATGCATGATGTCATGTCAGTGATGTGATCCAGTCTACAGTACACCACTCAGCAGCTGAGCAGCAGCAGACTGGGGGGCTTGGCCTCCTCTCTCTACTTTTTTTTTTTTTTTTCCTTTTTTTTTTTTCTTTCTCTCTCTCAGTGTCAGACTTAATATCTCTGCTGTTCTTACTGTTAAATGAAATGACATGTACTGTACGTCCACATGGGGGGGGGGACATGCATCAAGTGTCAGAGAGAGAAGGTAAAGAATCAATTTCTTTTAAATCAGTCATCTTCAGTGATTCATAATAATAGTAGAGGAATAAAAAAAAAAAATTACTTACTCCCTCTCTTTCCCTGGCCTTGATGGAAAATCAACAAGAGGTCAAACGAGCTGCTGGAGGTCCTGACTTGTTCAAGTGCTTTCAAGAGCTATTTTCTTGATGAGGTTTCATTTGAAGAGCGCATTCCTGGCTGCAGACGATTGCGCAGATGAATGCAGCCATGCAACAAGCAAATATTTCCCATAAACACTGCTGCAGCTAATTTCACCTTTAACCAGAGAGGGGGGACTACTTCAGGAGATTAGTTGCGGCGATGAAGTCGACACACACACACATTCAAGAGCAAACTACAAGGATGTGTGTGCTGGCACAGTTGCAGAGCGCCGCAGTGTGAGTGTAGGAGTCGGTGGGATTTTGACTCGTGCCAAGAGGTGTCAGTGTCTCGGTGTCAGGTCGGCTCATGGGACTTGTTACGAACACCTAGCTGCCCTGCAGCACTCGAGGCTGCTTCCTCACCACACTCCCGTCTCCCACCGCCGTGACAACAGCATGAGACAGATGGGACCGCGCAGTGCAACGCTGTGCAGTACAGTTAGTGATGTAACCGAATCAGTGGGGAACGGGAGGCTGGAGCGTAGCTTCGACTGTGGGGACAGAACACAGGTGCGGATCGGAAGAGGTTGCAAAAGTAAAGCAAACTATTAGACCATTAGACCTATTTCTCCTTAGGGTTCACTCTCATCATCAGAGGAACGAAACTCATGATAAACACAGCAGTTTTTTTTTTTTTTTAACTTGTTAAACACAGGTGTCCCTAATAACATAATTAACTGCAAATTCTTGCCGCAACAGGGTTATGTTGATATTATTAGTTACACCTGAGCTTTTCCTGCTCCAACAAGTCAAAACGACAGCTGTGAAAAAAAAAAAAAAAAAAAGTCCGAGAACCTGATTCGTCTGGGAACAATAGAGGCACAGAAGTGTTCTGATCCTGCCGGGTTGCGATGATTTGGGTTGGCAAGATGCACTGGTTTTAGACAGGGAGGAAAAGAGAAAAATGAGCAGGAGAACCTTTAGTGTGTAAAAACTCAGGCAATTATCGAGACAGTCCCAAAGCAAAAGGACAGGGTCACCTTTACTGTTCCTCACAAAGCCAGAGAGGATGCCTATCTATGGCGCCCGAAAGGAGCTTTACACTATCTGACAGTAAGCAGGAGCCGACAGGCTCCATTCCCAGCAAAAAAAAAAAAAAAAGCCCCTCAACTAAGAAAACCGGCAAGGTTTGGGGTGGGAAGCCTGTGAGGGATCATGTGTGTGGATGCCTACCTCGGCTCCATGGCTACTTATCTTCACAGGCCTCCAACCACCAAAGTAACAATCTCTGCAAAAAAGCCTTGAAATATTGTTAAATTACCAATCAATCGCCAATATTGGAACAGTTGTGTTAAACATTATTTTTGAAATCTTTTGAAAAGCTGCTACAAAATCAGTGATTGGGAGATACAGTAATCAAAGCTAAACTCTAAAATACACTGATGTGAATAAGGGGAAATGTAGGGAAGGAAATGCATCCATCTGCAAAAAAAAAAAAGATTTCAGCAGTTAAGTGTCATATTGCACTAATATAAGCTACTGCATGGTTTCCCTTTGCATGACCATTTACATTTGCAGTTTTACTTGCTCTCTGGCTGTCGAAATGCCTCCGGCCACATCCACTATTTTAATGCTCCTGAACCAGTTGTCTGAAGGTCCAGGACTCCATTTCCAGAATGACCGCTTCCCCTCATTAATTCGGCTCACCTGTACTGCTGGTCAAGGTGCCATTTGGTCGGGCCAGCTCTGCCATGCGGCAGCACTAATTGAATTCCGCTTCCTGGCAGTGGGCATGAGCTTGTGTCAATATGGCACGAGGAGCCCAAATGGGGTCCAAGCATTGAGGCTGTCATCAAAAAGATCTCTCTGTGTGCAGTACAACACAAGTATATAGCTATATATATATATATATATATATATATATATATATAGCCGGCACCACTCTTCTATATTAGCATAATCTTTGTTTCCTACAGAACACCTGCAGGGGAAGAAAAGAGGCTTATAAACTATTTTGTTATCTATTACCAAAAGTATTAGCTCAGGCTTTACTGTATATTTTTGTCCATAGAAATTAGAATTTAAAAAAAAGAACTCCAGAAAAAGCAAAAATAACTGATCAACTACAGGCCAGGGAAATCAATGATGTAACAGATGTGTATCTTCCGCAAAAATGAAAACAAAACCCGGATTTGACTTGAAATCAGTCATTGATTTAAAAATGCATGGATTAGAGGATGAATGCAATTTAGAGAGGCGGAGCTGACACACACTCAACAAATACACTGCCTCTCAAGTTGAGGGAAGTGATACGTTCAAATATGTCATAAGAACTGAAGAGTGTGAATGTTAATGTAAAAACAAACGTTGGTACTTTTAAAAACAAAGTAGAACAAATGAAGAAACGATTAATTAAAATGCATAGCTAAGTCACTCAGGCACCTCTGTAAGCCCCTAAAAGGCTCATTCTAGCTTTTGCTACTACTTGTCAAGCGTCTCTACATCTTAACTAGGCCTTTCTGAATCTTTGTGTAACACTTAAATTATACCAAATGGCAAGAATTGATTCAACCGCAATTTTCAGAGCATCGTGTGCTGGAAAATGAAGTTGCTGGGGGTGTGTTAGCCGCCTATTCTCCGGGGCATGGCTGAGCCATAAAGAACATTTCCTCTCTAATTCAGTGAGCCAGCACTGCAGCAGCCTCTTTGGGACCAGAATCTCTCCATCTTCCTTTTCATAGTCGCACTTGTTGTTTCCGTGTTGAACTAAATTCTTTCCGACCCTTTGCAAAAACACAACTGATTACTAATTTGTTATTCAAAAGTTGCACAGAGCTTCGGGGTAATTATAGTTCGGGCAATGTGCGGCGCTGCCCCGCCTCACCTTTCCTCACTATGCACATCTCTTTTTCAGTGGCTCCCTGGAACAGGCATGATGGGAATATCAAACAGGAGGGAAGAAAGAGACACATGAGAGCAGCTGCAGTTTACTGACGTCACACCGAGCCCGGACAGGTGTATGGGCCCCGGTTTCACAAATATGGATCAATAACACAGTCTAGGCTGGTATCAGACCTGCGGGGAGGTCTGAGCAGGATTCTAATATTTACCTACACCCTGTATAAGATGAGGACACCGTCTGATATTTGCCACCATCCTAAAGCGGGGTCAGTCAGATGAATATCATGCTGTAAATCTTTCAGTCAGCTCCCACTGACTAGTTAGATTGTGAAGGTCAACCGTGACGTTTGTGCTGATTTTCTGATGAATAAGAATAAAAGTACAAGTAAGAACATGTTCTGATAAAGGGCATTCAATTGATGACCTGTGTAGTATTGATCAATTTCTTGAAGAATTTTAAATAAAATGTAATAATCTGTGGACCATATTGAGTGTGTAAATAGCTTAAATAGCAATTCCAGCCAGCCTTCAACAATTCAAGACATCCTCAGAAGTACATTTACAGTAAATTGTTTTGCTTTTTCCAAGCTTTCAACCATATCTCTCAGATTTCATCATCAATGGAACCGAGCAGGTGTCATCGCTTGATCCAGTTTACGCTGCCATCTGCATACATCAAAGGATGTATACACATACTATATGTACACATCTATAATACATATACATATGTCAGATTTTGTACAAGGAAACAGGAAGGTGGACCCAAGTGCGAACAGACCAGGCAGGCTGAACAGTTCAGTTATTTTATTTTAGAGGGTGATAATAAAGGCTTACAGACACGCAAGCCTGCAGGCTTCAGGGAACACAACACCAAAGGCAGACAGCCCAGTGGTTGGAGAACGGTGAGGCACGTAACCTTAAGGGAAGATGGCCCGGGGGCTACAAACCGGTTGAACAGAAGTCCTGGGGGTATGACCCAGAATCTAGATCGAGTGGGCAGCCTCCGGAGCAGACAGAGGCCGCCTGAGAGGAAGAAGAAGAGGCCACTTGAGAGGAGAACCTGAAGGCAGGCTGGACAGTGGGAGCAGCTCAAGTATGACCAGAGGGCAGGACGGATAAGTAGAAGTTCTCTAGAGGGCCACGTGTGAGGCAAGGCCTCTCTGGAGGGTGGCGGAGTACGCAGAACTACTGAGTAGGGCAGCAGCGAAGACAGAAAGGGAGGCCAGCAGCAGAAGACGAACCTCTGGGAAGGAGCAGATCACTGGGGTTTGAGATAGGACTCAGGACAGACAGAGGACAGGAAACCAGAGCAGGCCCCCAGTGACCAAAGTGTGGAAACGGCAAATGGTAGCAGGAACTCACGAGGTCCTACAGTAGAAGTCCTGGGGATGAACGGTTAAGGAGACCAGGTTCCAGTAGAAAATGGCAACCAGAGTGCAGGGCAGGCGACCTGATGGCCTGGTTGGGCATCGACATCAGCTGTGGCGCCGAGCAGCTCAGGCTCTGGGTCCCTGGAGAGCACAGGAGACCGATGTCTCCTACTTCTGTCCAAGTCCAACAAGATGATTAGGACTTTCTGGGGCAGGTGAAACAGGACCAGGCAGAAGCCTAGTTAACTGGGGCACCAGCTAGAGGCTAGCAGGTCAGATGTTAGTCCACTTGGCAGCAGGCTGAATGCTAGCAGGCTGGAGGCTAACTGACTTGGAGACAGGCAGGAGGCTAGCAGGCCAGATGCCTGACATCTGGGAGGCAGACCTGAAGCTCGCCGACTCTGGAACGGGCAGCAAGCTTGGCCAACTGGCCAGTGATTAGCTGAGTGGGAAGTGGACACAATGCTAGCTGACCAGGATGCAGGCCTCTGGTGTGAGGTGCGACTGGACAGGTAGCTGAGGTGACAGGCTCCGGCTAGACAGGGTCTGACGCCGGATACAGCAGAAGACAGCCAGTGTGTGCAGTCGTAACCCTGTTAAGATCCTTCTCAGAAAACACTGTATCCACAGGATCCATATCTGGACAGATCGTACTGTGACGGTTTCTACGAGGAAACAGGAAGCAGATCCCTTATGCTGACACAGACAGTGTTTACAATGTAACAGTGTTTATTGCAATTTTAAATGTAATAAACATTGTAAGTCGTAGTTAAGATTGTTCCATATATTCATCTCTTGTACTGAAAACCATATATTTTCTGCCTTTCTACCAAAACTCAATTTTAAAAAAAAAACAGACATGTCTCTCTCTCTGCAAATATATTTAGAATTTGTTAGCAGTAAAATATCTGTGCATTATTTGCTGTAGTTAGTCAGGTCAGTAAGCGTTATTGTATACAATTTCGTAAACATTATCTGACATGGTGATTATTCTTATAGCTCTCTTTTGTAGGAAAATGTGTCTATATGGTTTTATGTGCATTTTTATTCCCCATATCTCTGGATGACGGAACAATAATGGAGCACATTCATTTTGGGTATGCCTCACTCCAGATGAGTGGCTCTGTACAGTAGTGCTCCTCTAGGCAGTGAGGCAAGTGTGACACTTTTGTTTAGCTAGATAACTGGCATTTTAAGGCTGTGGTGCCCCCCTTTCTGTTTGTTCACACCCTGAGCAACAACAGTGGGTTATTCTAGTATTTCACGCTTTCATTTAGTCTTGGATGTTACCGTGCTGAGCTTTCTCATCAGCCATTGTTAAAATACAACCCAGTACATGACTACGCTGTCAGGACGCTGAAGTTTGATTACAGCATTACCGGGGAGGCTCAGGCACATTCAGAGTGATACAGTCCACTGCCGGTTTGAACCTGTTTCTGAGATCAGTTTGTGGTTTTGCAGAAGTGGTCCACGGTGCCAGACAGCCCTCTGCGGTTTCGCTATGATCTGCCATTTTAGGAGCCCTCCCTGCACCGCTGCAGCTGGCATCACAGTGCTTGGCAGGAGATGTATGAGAGCCGCTGTGGGCTCGGATCATTCTGATACCAGCGGCATCGTGTCCCTTTTCCGGTTTTAAAAGCCCAGGGCTGATGGAGACAAAGGGACAAATTGAGGCCACAGTGAATTTAATAATGAAAAACTGTATGCTCCAGAAAAGCACAAGACAGTATATCTATTAGAAAACACACACAGGCACACACACACACACACACCAAGACTTATTCCCCCTCCATCCCTCCACGCCCCAGAGGAGCTTTACAGATGGAAGCACAGTAAGAGGGTTGGTGGTTGTGTTAATTAAATGCATGGAGAGCCTGTTTTTAGCTGGAACCTCTGAAAAGTTGGTCAAAAGAAGTAGACAAGCGTTGATGATGGATGTGTCTTTGTGTGTGTGTTTGTGTGTGTGTGTGTGTGTGTGTGTGTGCGACCACAGTCTGAGCCAACAAAGTGCTGACATCATAGCCACCCGAGAGCTGTTTGGTGCCCTAAGCAAAAGTGAATTCCTCCTGCTCTCCCAGAGTTCCAGTAAAGAAACACAGAAACGTGACTATCACATCGTGTTCCTTTTCATTCAGTCCACACCGAGAAATTTACACCAAGAAAGTTCTCTTTCAGCTCTTGTACAATTCATTTACACGTTGACACATAGACTGAGTGGTAACTCATATGTCGCACTAAGAAATTGTTGCAACTATCATTTATCCTCAGTAGCACATGGACCCACATGTGGGAAATAAAAAGGGTTCAGTTTGATTTTTCTGGTAGTTGGCTATTTTTATTTGTGCTGGTTGGCTGCTGTGCCATATTTTGTTGGCATTACTATTATTGCCATTGCCAGATTTCATCATTTTGTCTGTTAGCAAGGAGCAACAAAAATGTAATCTTAGGTTTCATTTTGGGTTTGGGTCAGTTTCAGTCGGGTTTCTTTGGGTCAGATTTTACAGGCATGGGTCGCAGAACCCTTGATGAAGCCAAAATGTGAGGACCAGAATGAGGAAATCGACTTTAATTAATACTAAAACTAGTTTAGAAATAGAGTTTGGGTTCAAGAGTAATCACGTTTAGGATTTGGGTTTCAATTTAAACCCAAATCCTAACATAGTGGTTAAGATAGAGACTAAGCTGATGGGGAATGAATGTAGACAGTGGGGGGTATTTGCAGCTGTAAGAGGAGCAGTGTGTGGTATTGTGTATATCTCAGTGGGGGGAGCTCCTCTAGCTGGTTGGTTCCCTGGGCCTATGACTAACACGATAATGTGACTAATTAAACATGGTCCACCTGTCTGTCACACCCACTACTTCCTGCGCAGCAGCTGCACAAAGCCGTCGGTCTGCGGGGCCCCAGGGAGCCACGGGCTGCTTGGAGCTCCTCTCTCACCAGGATGGTCTGCTGTGACAGCACGGGACCCATTATGCCGGGAAGAAATGAAGGGAAAGGAAATGTCATCAATGAAGCGAGCAGAGTCCTGACTCAAGCCGGGAGCCGAATGCCCTAATAAAAAGGCCTGACAGTCAGTACTAGTCAGAAATGAGCGGTTTGTTAAAATATCATCATTCGACCTGACATCGCCTTCTTGTTAAAACTTCCTATGAAACTCCTCTTTTTCAAGGGTAAGGATTTCAATTCCCATAACCAGTCACTAGAGAGGGTTACGGTTAGCATGAGAACATCTTCATCAGAGAACCATCAGCATTGGGTTTTTTATTTCAATGTTTTATATGACGATATTCACATTTTCTGGACAAAGAGCTCCTTAGGTCGTGTGAATAATGACCGCTCTCACTCAGAGGTAACTCAAGGTGACTGCCACAAAACTTCCAGGCAGGAGACTGGGGCACATTGTAGCATGTACAAAGAGACCGTGGTTTAGACTGAGGTCTCCAGAGTCAGCATAGGTGTCTGATACCCATGACTACGATCTGTAACGGGAACCAAGTGTTGGATGTCTCAAACATGCCTGTGAAGTTTTTTTTTTTTTAGAAAAGACATGTTTAATCATGTTTTAATGTTTAAATACAGGGTTAATATGACCCAAACTCATCGTGTGCATCATTGAGGTCTAACAGATGTGTTGAAATCGTTTCCCCGCTCATAACAGTCGCACAAGCTGATGTTTTGAAATCACTTTGCTTTCCGTCTTCTTCGTTCCCTCCTCGCTATGTTGCTTTACACGCTAAGCCACCTACAGCTGGTGGCATAGCGTGAAACCATTACCAAAAACACTGCCTGCTCGCTTCTTGTGTTGCCCCATAGCGCTACTGATATTGACAAAAGCTCCACAGTGTTCCACTAACTTGACCGAACCGTAGAGAGGCCGTTCCTCCGTCTTTCCCAGAAGCTTTTTTGTCGGTGGTGAATCAGTTACAAACCACAAACTATGGCTTTGTTGTTAGCTCTGGCTAAGATAATCCTGTTGGCCTTTATATTCATAGGCTGAGTAGTACTAACCATGACTAGAAAGCTGATCTTCACTTTTAAAATGACTGGAGAGGATACATTTACAGACAGTAAATGCCGTGGACGACATAGTAAACAGAAAGCTGTTTTGGACAGAGCTGGAGTCTGATGAAACAACAAAATACAGCATTTGCACCTGCCATCCAGAACAGCACATGGAAAATGTTTTTAATCTGACAACTATATTAGCAGGACAGAAGTCATTTGTCTGTCCCTGCCAAAGCTGTTACAAATTACAGACAGAAAAATGACCTGTTTTCTGCCATTGCGGCACTGTGGTTGGGGTTTGGTTAAGCGTAGCTTCTGCTCAGATAGCCAAGGAACTTCAGCAACGCCGTCCATTCCCTTATCTTTCCGAACACCGACAATCCCACCCGTGCACGTCATGCCTCGATCGGCCATCAACCATGTGGAGGTGAGAAAGGCACCAGGGCTTGAGCCTCTCCTCCGGGAGAGATTGACTGAAAATGTGCACCGTAGCCTCCATATTCAAATGATATCATATCTCCCACATTTATAGACTGTACTGACTCAGCTAACCACACTATTAGTAAAACACCACATCTAATAAAACAGATAATCATCAGGGTTATGTTTACAATCCTGTGGGACGGTGTGCGTGGTATCCGGTTCTCTCTAGGTTACTGTGGTAAAATGTTCATATGTGAGGAATATCATTATAATTACAAGCTGGGAGCTTCAGGGCATAGAGGACGCACACACACAGACACACACAGACACACACACACAGACACAGACACACACTGCACATACACATACACACAAACCACATACATATGCACACAGACACACATACACACCGCACACAGACACACACACAAACACACCGCACATACACACACACACAAACATAACCACACACACACACACACACCACACACATATGCTTGCTGGAGGAACATGTGCACATATGCTCACTCAAATGTTCAAAACCACTCTCAGCTCTGTGATAGTGACTATGTGTCAAAATCTGCCAGTTGCCTCCGGTATCCGCCCCTCCTCCTGCATTTGGAGCGATGCATGCTGGGATTACAGGACTAATATTAGTGCCAGGCTGAGACTCAAGGCAGGTCCAGACCCATCAGTCATTTTTACAAGTCAAGTGGGGGGTGGTGGGGTGCAGGAAGAGAAGAAGAGAGACAGAACACAGAGGAGACGGGAGTAAGTGAAACAAGGAAGGCTTGACAGAATGAGAGAGGAGTAGTGGGGAGTGTGACGCCTGCAGCAGTGTGTGGGGAACGCTGTTATCATTATTCAAATGTGATGCAAATTTCATACTTCCGGCTGATTCCACATTTTGCTTGAAATGGGACTTTGAATCAAGGCAGGGACAATATGAGGAAGGGGAATAAGCAAAAAAAAAAAAAAAACATCAGAAGGGAATGAATCCAATCAGCAGAGCCAATGACAGAGAGGGAGCCTTATCTTAGAAACATGGCCAAAATCTTGCTGATTAATTCACATGTACCGCAAACTCCCATCTTTCCCTTCTTATGCAATGTCGATTCCTCACACCAAAGGGCACTGTAATTGGACTTGGCTATTCAGGCTTGAAAATCAGTTCCATCAATATGTGAAATAACCTTCCCATCTTCTCTGCGTGGTTTAGGTTATTCACCATCACTCCAATATTTCATACTGCCGTGCTCTTTGAATGCAGGAAAACATGCTAACATTTACCCAACAACACGTGAGGAGAACAGGCAGACAGGAAGTTTCACAGTTGCCTTTAATCTTCTGTTTGGTATTCATGTCATAACTAAGCCTCAGTACACCATTATATCCCACTAATATATTAACACCTACGGTTAATATATGGTGGTTTGTTTTACTCCAATAGTGTTAGACCTTCTTTCAGTCAAGAGCAAGACATCTCTACAACTATGAATAATATCCCACTTCTGTGGAGTATTCTTGGTTCCCAGGGGTTGATCCTTTAACAGGTCAAAATTCCATTTTTTTCCCCTAGAAATATAAAACAGTATCAAATTTGCCAACTATTTATGAAATACATTGAGGCAGCACTGAAGAATAACGATCAATTTTTGACACTCTATGGGACAAATGACAACTTTACACACCAGGTAATTTGAATCTAACACCACCTTCAGGACAAAGTATCATTTTTTTTCTGAAATCTGTATTAAGTGTAAGTTTGGGCAGGTCAAGGAGACATGTTGAACTCAATGAGACTTTAAAGGCGCTTTATGTAAGTATTTTCTATTGCTACATAGCCACTGTTAGCATTAAAGCTGTTAATGTAGGAGTCTAGAAGAAACCTTGTGCTCACCAAACATCTGTCTCCAGCAGTGGAAAGCAATGTCATTGTTAACTCTTGCTTTGCTTCAATTTCTATCACTTCATTTCTTCTACTGGACTTAGCATGCTAACCAGCCAGCCCCAGCCCGATCCATCACTTTCCGATAGCAGGTCACTGTAGCGTCCAGGCTGCCTTGAAGAAGTAGCGCAGCTATGAGGGCGCTCTAACTATAACCCCTCATAGTGTAAAAACAACGATGTCTGAAGCTCTTGGCAGAAAACCAGTACCACAACTGGCACCACCAGCAAGAAACCAATGAAGAAACTGGTGGCAGACAACACTTACAGATGGCACCTTTAACCTCAGAGTGACCAGTTTTCACATCCATCATCTATTTTACTACTAATCTGTGGATTAGCACTTTCCTTGGCTCAGCATCTCTGTTCCCATGATGAGGTGCAGAGTTTAAAATGAACCGCAGGCAGCCTGCATGTGGGTCAGCTCTGTGATGTAGTCCTGGGTTAGCACACCGCTCAGTGCTGCCTTAACGCGGTTCCAGCTGTCTCACAGCATGCAGACATGGCACGACACACACCAGAGAAACTGGGAGGGGGGCTCGCATATAAAGATCTGATGTCTGGGTCTTGCACTGCATTACACTACATAAATCCAGTGCCAGAAATGTTGCTTTCAAAATTTCATCATTCAGTAGTTAGTATATAGCTATTAGCAACGCTCCTTGGTTATAATTAGAAACAGACACATAGGATTTTTTTTTCTTCTCCAAGTGGTAAAAATGTGATTCAGTACAAAGAATTGTGAATATGGGGGATTAATTGAGTGCATCTATAATGTCTTTTCCATGGGAACACTTAAGAAGACTCATGGGTACTGTACTATTTGGCAATCAAAGTCAAAAGCACAGTATATTTCAAATGTAGTGCTCACAAAATAGTCTTAAGTACTATTCGTCTAATACAACAAAGGTCTTGCCTATATCAATAACAGGCTTTGCACAGTGTGGACATTTGTGTTTTTTTCATGGTCTCGGTAAAGTAAAGGGTATCCACACCTGAGGGCTGCCATGCCACTGACATTTCATCTTGAATGCACAAAAAAAGCCTCAGTGCAAAGAGAAGGCTGCTCCTGTATCAGACAGCACCTCGATGAAAGCTTCCTCCAAAACTGTCTTCGCCTCGTGTTCCTGTTTTATGAATTTCCCTGACAAAAATTTTGAGTGTGCATCATCACACAGCTCATTAAAAATGATCAGTATCTTGGACAGGAACCATTTTAATGCTGGCCAACGAGAACCAAGCTTTAAGAGCACACTCCGTCAGATACACAGCAGAAGATTTGCCTTCTGCAAACTCGCCAGTATCTCTGCTCCTTCAAGGTTATTGAAACATGCTGCGTTTAATGAGTAATTTGTTTCCATAAAGGCAGCAGACCTTGCTGTCAACTCACACTGAGATGAAATAAAATAGTGCTCAAATTAAAATAACAGCTACTGTGTTAACAGCAAGACAGAGTCACTGCAGACTGTGTAAGGAACTTGCTGACAGTAACAAAGGTGCCAGTCACAACAAAGCATTGGACAAAGGTCCCTCGGGCCTCAGATATTTTACAAAGGGCTTAAAAAAAATCTATCACAACCTCGCAGCTCCTCAAGGACCAAAAAAATCAAAACAAACCAAAACAATGAAAAATTTCAGCCACTCCCACAGAATAACTGACTAAACTTTAAAGCTGAACTCAGCAATATTTTTCTGTCAGAATCCTTCCAGCTTTCTTTGGCTTGAACATAGACGGGAGATGTGTCCCCACTGGCTGTCACAAAGTAGATTAATTCTATCAAACCAAATTAAATTCTGCTAAGGTACTGCCACTGCTGCCAAATGTACTCTACAATGAGGAGGTAACACAGAAAAACTAAAGAGTGAATAACATTACACGTCTCCCCAACAGCAGCTGGAAAGATGCATTCACTATCAATAGATTTCCTGGGTCCTTCTTTTCCTTGGTAATCCTTCGTGAACAACATCGTTGCCTTACCCTGTAGAATTTTTGAGTCAAAGGGACTAAATTGTTAAAGTATGGGAAGGTCATGATCAAAATTGAAATCGTTTAGAGACTATGAATACTATGAATATCAATATCAGATTTCATGAAAGCCTGGCCACTACTTTTCTTTGCACTTGTCCCTTTCGCCTCACATAGTGTCCTTGCCTCACGTCTCCGTCCCCCTCATTCAACTCTCTGTTTTAAAATATATGCGGCCCAGACAAAAATAATTCAACAACCATCGAACAGTTTTCCATGAAATTCTGACACTCGTTATCTCCAGAGGATGAATCCTAGGTTTCCCTCTAGCGCCACCATAAGGTTGATGTCTGCGGTTTAATTTCTGGACAGTAGTTGGGCAGATAACAGTGCAGTCTGGTGCAGACATACTGTACATGATCTTCTTGAACTTTGGTGATCCCTGGCTACTTATTTGATACCATCATTGTGTCAAATTATCAGAATTTCATTTTGGCCAGTATCACTGACCTAATGGCAGTTGTTGAGATTGGTTGCCCTTGGCAACACTGTAAGACAGACTGACAGATGACCAACTGACTATCATCGAGGCAATCTTCCATTTAACCCTACTTATCCTTTCCCTGCTGGGCTAAAAAGAAAAGATGGATACAGGGACATACTTCAGTCCTAGTCAGCCTCCCTGTACCTTTCCTTTGTCATCTGTGAGGTGAGGAAGATGGTGGACTTCTATCATTGTCGGGGTCTCAAGGGGGGTACAGGAGGAGGAGGAGGGGGGCACTGCAGTGCTGCAATCAATCCATCATTACTCTCATTTACCAAAGAGAGATTTAGGACCCCTGTTACAGATGGCTGGCTTGTCATTTGTTATGGGGGAGGGGCTGTCACCCAAACTGAAAAGCCCCCAGACTTTCAAACGAAACGACAGCAGGATGTGTGGGTGCGAGGTGTTAAAATCGACCTCACCACATGATCAGCAACGATTGCATCACCAGCCACGGGCCTGTCATTCCAGTGCTATGCCGCAGAGATTCGGCCTGACCGTGGGGAACTTCACACTGGCCCATCATGACGAAGAATGTGCCCGAGCACTGGATCGTCCTTTTGAAATAGAAAGGTGGCTCTGCAACGCTCCAACATGGAGGACATCAGCTGTGGTCAGCTCTGAATCAGCTTCAGTGGATTCCAATGGAGATCTAAAGGTTGTTCCAAACATGCATAGTTTCTTTATAACAGCAACTCACACTGTTTCAGTGTCTCGCTGTCCTCTCCTCTTAGCTCAGAAGGTTTCCTGAACCTGTAGCTGAACCTTTACGACATGACCTACTTTAAAGTTTTAAACCCACCCTGAGAAGCAAGTCCAGTCCTCATCCCATGGCTGAATGGAGTGAACATAAAGGTGAATTAGGGAGTTCAGGTTGGTGGATGCCATGCCAGGAACCATCAATAAATCCCTGGCGACTTCAACCTAATGAGACCATGTGATGACAGGGAATTTTGATTCAAGAGTTGAGGAGATTGCTCCAATCCTCCTACCTCACCCTGCCCCCTCCAAGACTGACAGAAGGGCTTTTTTCACAAAAAAAAAAGAAAAGAAAGAAGCCCAATTTAGAGGGAACATCAGAAAGTCTGTCTCTTTGAAACTGGAAACTACGGGTTTCTTTAATCATGACCATGATCTCTCCATGGCCAAGCAGCACTCGTTGCCTAAATTTAACAGAACCCTAGGCGAAGACGTAGAGGCTGGAGGGGTTGTTGGTCTTGGCCAATTACTGTCTGGTCAAATCACCGCTTTGGCGTAGTTAACCAGTAGCCACAAGCGTTGTAGGGAGTTCAGCCCTTTGGGCGACAGCCTCATTTTTTTGCTATTAATCTTCCTCCTGGTCATTTTCGTTCATGTTCTCCCAGTGGTAGTAAAAGCATTAACAAATACAAATATGACTACTTTAACAGTCCTGGGCTACGGACTGGTTGTGGTGAAGGTGTGTTCGGAGGCCTTAGATCGGTGCTGAAAAAGCAGCTGCTGAGACAGACTGGGCCTGATGAAATCCCACCAAGCGTCACGGGAGAAAACAGCAGGTTTTCTTCTGTTTAATTGGTTATTACTGAAGAAGTGGGTCTGAGAGCGCTGTGTGAGACAGAACGTGAACCACGCTGAAATGGACTCATCTCCCTTCAATTCATTTCAAGCTAACCATGGATTGGAACCTCAGAAGCTCCCCAAGATAACTTTACTGACCAAGGTTTTATGAGAAAATTGTGATTCGAACATATTGGTCTCTGTAGATAGGATTGGTGCGACTGAATGAGACAAGCAGAGAACGGTGCTACAACACACACACACACACACACACACACACACACACACACACACACATACACTTATACACAGAGTGTTTGCTTTGTATAGTACTCAATTTTAATTAGGTATTTCTTAAAATGATACCACTGTTGTGCTAATCCACCTAAAAAAAAACCCCAAAAAACAGAACAAAAAAATGAAACAAATTTATTTCCTGGCCCCCTTGTAGTCTCCGAGCAGGTAGATTTGATTTAATTTGTCTTGTTTTTATCTGTCTGTCTTTCTGCTCTCACGGCAACACAATGGAGCTAAATACAATGGAGCCAAAAACAATGGAGCCAAATACAATGTCATTTGTGCCGCTCACAGCGTTGAAACACGAGATTCAAACCGGATTAACCAGACTGCAGCCATGCAAGTGGCCCTGTGAGGCTATAGGTGCAGCAGCATGCTAACATGTTCACAATAAGTAGCATTTATTCTCATGTTAGTGTTATCATGCTAACAGCTGAGGCTGATGGGAATGTCGTTAGTTCTTCAGGTATTTGGGAATAAACCAAATAAAAATGAAATTTTGACTGAATATTGGATCTAGACAAAGGGTCCAGGTGATCACAGTCAGGGTTCATACATCCATATATTGTCCATGTCCATTTTGAAGTATATTCAGTAAATATTGCTATTGGATTGTCAAAATTCTTTAAGCAGCATCAGCTGGTGTCCATTCACCTCAATAGTATTGGAGTGGAGGCAATCCTCTTAGATATAAAACTAAAACTAGCTGCATGGGCAGAGGAAATATTTATCATTTTCTGATCCTTTGATATTTTGTGAATCCTCCCAAGTGCCTGATGCCTCACAGGTTGGCAGCACAGTTTTTAAAGTGCTAGCGGCTTGACGGGGATCAATTTAACATCTTCTAAATTTTGGTAATTAGCCTGTTCACAGCTACGTTAATCCACAGTGAGGAGTCATACACACACACACACACACACACACACACACAGACATACGCACATCACAGACACACACACAATAACACACACACACACGCACACACATACACACAGCCTTGTTCCACTATCCCCATGGGGACCCTTTTTGACATGATGCATCCCCTAGCTCCTTACACTAACCCTATGTTCACCCTTAAACCAAGTCTTAAACCTCAAAAAGCAGTCCATACCCATGGGGACCTCGAGTTCTGTCCCCGTGGAGACAGAAGTCTTCTTGTGTTAGTGTGCATCAATGTCCCCGCCAGGATATAAGCACACACAAACGAACATACTCACACACACACTCACACACAGACACACAGGGTTGCTGTCCCAGTCACATTTGCTATGATGCAGCAGTAGATGAGCCTCATTGTGTGAGGATATTGAAAAAGGTAAAATAACAGACAGCTGGTGTTAGTGAATAGAGTGGTCAGGCTGTAGTCCCCCGCCCCCGCCCCCCCAACCTGCTAAAGCCTCCAGCCCCCATCTGCCCCCCGTGCATCCTCCCAGCTGGGTGGATGATGCAGCATCAGGATGGCTGTGCAGCCTCCCTGCCAGCTCCCTGCACTAATCTCATGGGTCTGGGTGTGGAGGCAGGGAGAGGAGGGACGGAGGGAGACAGGAAGTGGGTCACGCAAAAATGAGGCCATGCAGGGCTTGAACTGTGATAGGACCTCCCATCTGGCGGAGAGCCAAACAACCTATACGCCATGGCAACAAATGAAATAGCGCGAGGCAGCTGGCTCAGGTTTCTCCCGGAGATGTTCTCCAGTCTCGGGGCAGCGGCACCAAGGTACAAACGATGATGCTAAGCAAATGTTTGTTTTTTTCCTGAATTTATTCAGTCAACTTGACGGAATCGAAACTCTGAAATGTGACACTAATGAGCTCCGCAACAAGAAAGAATGGATGCAGTGAAGAGGAGAGTGTTACTTTGCAAAGGGTAAAGACAGTATTATGTAGTACAAGGAAACAAGTATCACAGGTCAGAACTGGAAGACTTAACAAGTTTGCACTTAAGAGGGGCCACTGTAAATACTTTAATTATCTCTTATTCCTTGAATGATTATGGTGCACAGAAAGAGAAGACACGGGAGGTTGAAGAGAAATAGTTGGACAATAGTGCTGAGGAATTTATAAATTAGTTAGTGTATAGATAATTCAAAAGTCAAGATACATTAAGAGATACTGCTCTGGTAAAATACGGTAGAAAGAAAAGCTTTTAAACATTGCTGATTACACAGGCTTAAAACTGCGTGGCACAGTATGTAGCAAACAGAATTACAAGTGTGGTAACATCTTATTAAAAAAATAGGTATGGTTTCTGTTTTTCAAAATATCTGGTCATTTTGCCAAATATCAGTGGTAAACTGCACTGTTTTGGCGTAAGATACAAGGGAGCCCCACTGGAAATGGGGTCGAACAGAAAACCAGCTAGTTAAAAAATATAATTAAATAAAAGTTCTTGTTGTGATAGAGCTTCCTGTGTAATTATACCAGAATAAGTAATACTACTCTGGAATAATTAATTATGTTGCTGTGCCATGAATGTAAGACTCAGCTGGTCCTGACGAGATTCCACACCGGGACGTTGCCCAGCCAGAGCTGCGTGAGTTGAGGTGGGGGTGCTGAGGGTGCTGCAGCACCCCCACCTCCAGGTGGCTGAGGTATAATAATACTATTATTATTACTGTTGTTATTTTACTGCTGCATTACACTCCACTCTTCTGGTCCCTGTCAACTACAGGCCTCTCCTCTTTTATACTATACAGAGCAACACATGCAGGTGGCTATTCTCTGCAGCGTCCTGTAGTCATTTGTCTATAGACCTTTTGATCTGTTGTGTCAGAGGGTCTGGATCAGATTCAGACAGCCTCTTCAGCGTGGACAAACAAATCTGAAATACAGCTATCAGCTAGTATTATGAATAATGACTCTGTGCTCACAGTGTAGATTCTTGACTTCTCCTTAACTATGCCTTTTTCAACTGTCTTATTATTTTTGCTGATATGTCATGATGTTATCAAGATGTGATTTATGGTGATTAATTAATAAAAAGAATTATGCATAAAAATTTAACTAAGTGTAACTGTAATGCTGCGTTTTTTTTGACGACATTACTTATACACTTTATGCAGTGGTTTGGTAGGTACATCAAAAATAATGTGGATCTTATAACATTTTTAACATTGTGTTATGATAAAGTCTTACACTAAAATTTTAAAAAATCATAATAATTTTCCCCTCTTAATCCTACACTCGTATAATGACAAAGCAAAAACAGAATTTTTGAAACTTATGCCAATTTAAGAGGAAAAACTGAAATATCACATTGACATAAGTATCCAGACCCTTTGATATGAAACTTAGCTCAGGTGTCTCCCATTTCTCTGGATCATCTTGTTTCTGCACCTTGATTAGATTCCACCTGTGGTAAATTCAACTGATTGGACATGATTTGGAAAGATACACCAGTGTCTATATAAGGTCTCACACCTGACGACGCACATCAGAGCGGAAATCAAACCATGAGGTAGAAGGAACTGCCTGCAGAGCTCAGAGACAGGATGTTGTCAAGGCTCAGATCTGGGGAAGGCTACAAAAAAAAATAAATAAATAAAAAATAAATAAATAAATATTCTCGTGCATTGAAGGTTCCCAAATGAACAGTGGCCTCCATATTTCTTCCATGAGAGAAGTGTGGAACAATCAGGACCCTACTTAAAACCATCACCTGGCCAAAATGAGCAGGGGAAAAGGGCGTCAGTAAGGAAGGTGACCAAGGGCCCGATGGTCACTCTGGCAGATCTCCAGATCCTCCAGGAGAAACTACCAGAAAGAAAACTGATCCTCAGCGTCATGTCTAGTTTCCTCCATTCAAGTGAGGCTAAACAGCTCCATCTTGGTTTTATCAGACTGGAGAATCTTGTTTCTCACAGTCTGAGAGTCCCTTGGATGCTTAATGCAAACTTTCAAGGAGAGTCTTCCGTCTGACCACTCTGTCATAAAGCCCACACTGGTGCAGTGTTGCACTGATTGCTCTCCTTCTGAACAAGTCCCCCATCTCCACACTTTTAAGGATTCGTATTGGGCTGGGAAAAACTGCAGGACTGGACATCTCCAGTACTGTACATTGGCATTAAATGTAAATCATGCGTTGCAGAATATTCTGATAAAAACACAGGTCCTAAGTGCAATGGACTGTATATTTTACCTTGCAAAGCCCTTGGAACAAATTGTCATATTTCCAGTTTTTGAGTTTTTGGGATGTGAAATTTTGTATTTTGATGGCACTAGAGCAGCGGTTTTCACTATATTTCCACTCTTAGCACTAAGCTTCGCTAAAATCATCCTGGACATGTCTCTGTACTGAACACACTGAAGATTGTATGGCAATTTATGATACTTTTATCTAATATTAGTTATTCCTTGATGATCCTTGAGTCAATTTCTATCCACATCACAACCCTTCTGCTCCACTATCAAGACTGCAAGGAGCTAAATACACATTTTTGAATTAAACTTTAACCGGAGGTCAAGCACCATCAGTCAAGGAGATTAGACTGATTCCCTTCCTACTGCGTATGAAGCCTATCGGTCGATTAATACACCCCTGTAAGAAAATGACAAATATGCAAACAGCCACGTAGTATTCCACCAACCAGCCAACTTTAAAACCAGAGTATGTGTGTGTGTGTGTGTATAATATATTACATATATATATATACATATATATATACATATATATATGTATATATATATATATGTATATATATATATATATATATACATATATATATATGTATATATATATATATATATATATATATATATATATATATATATATATATATATATATACACATATATATGTATGTGTGTATATATATGTGTTTATATGTATATATGTATGTGTATGTATATATATATGTGTGTGTGTGTGTGTGTGTGTGTGTGTGTGTGTGTGTGTGATTATATGTGTGTGTATATATGTGTATATATGAAAAATCACACACCATTAAGCCAAAACATTAAAACTTGTAAATGGTTTTCATGTAGCTGATTGGTGTAGATACAATAGACTTTAATCAGAATGTATGCATACAAATAGCTCAGTCACTAAGAGAGAGGAAATGGTGTCTGGCTCAGAGATGTTTGCAGAAGGCTGAAGGGCAATTTGGCTAAAATGAGTTAGAAATCCATTTGGGAGAGCGGGAGCAATACGCCCCAGTCTCAGGGCTGCAAGGAGCGCTTCTAGGTGGAGCAGTGTAATGTTGTGTAATGTAATGTGTCTCCCAGTGCAAAGAAATGCCTGAGGTTTCAGAACAGGCTTCGCCGGGTGGCATCGTCCACAGAGACGAGGGGCAGGGAGGTTAATGTAGCACCCGCTAGTCAAGAAATCAAACAGTGCAGCTCCAGGCCAAGGGAAACGATGGTGATTGATGCAGGATTCTGGATGTATCCCGCAGGCCTGGCGTCAGATTACCCCTCATTCTCATTCCCTTCTCTTACCTCGCACAACTACATCCCAAGGGTGTGTGATGCTCTGGATTCATATTGATAGCTCAATTTAAGTTAGAATAATTACCCAATAAGCAAAAAATTATTGTCCAATAAGAATGCATTGCATATATCACATCTAATGTTCAAGTCTATGTAAAGGAAATTATACATTATTTTTGTATTCATCATATGACTGTTATGTAAAAGCTCATTAGCCTGAACCCACAGCAAATCATCACCACTTCTGCAGTGCCCCTCGTCCCCCCTTATTAGCCTCCTTTGCTCATTGTTTTTATTTGACCATGGAGGATTTAGAAGCTGAAGAGCAGGATTTGTTTTTCTCAGGAGTTGGTGGTGAATCCCCAACTTTTTCAGTTTGACCTAATCCCAAAAATCTGTGTTCTCTGAATGTCTGGCACAATCCGGTGGACGGTTTGAAAGGTTAATGGCTGTGACCATTTCGAAAACAGGTAGACACTGATTTCATCAGGACACAATGATGTTAACATCATGATGTGAAGTCTGACTGTATGAAAGCTAGATTTTTCCATTAAGGTGTTCTTGTAACGAGTCTTCCAACCTGAGCGTACCAGTGGCGGCCGACTGAGGCCTTCGTCACCATAGTGACATTGATGAACTTTCGATTAATGTTGTGGAATGGTCACAGGTAAAAGAAGCAACACTGACTGTCGCACACAGGAAACGGGCAGTGGTCACCTGTGTGAATGCCACCACAGCCCTCCTCCCGACTCCTACTCTACCTTACCTGGCCTCCCCCTGTCCTCCCACCATGACTGCTACGGCCTCTAGAGGTCGCTCATCAGGGAGACGTGGCTACTGGTGTACTACGCTACCTCCAGGGTCTTTTTTCACAGTCTCTCGTGTAATATGTCCTTCGCTCTCAACATGTTCCTGCATGTTTGCCAGGCTCAGGGCTGAGTCACATGGCTGCTGCGAGGAGCAGCTGTTGGCTCATGGTAGTTCATTTCCTCAGAAACCAAGACAAAATGACTTTGTTTTGGAGCAGATACATAATTCCTCCTCTACTGATAATTATTTGTAAAAGGACTAGGCTGCTGATCGCTGCATTTGACACGTTTTTGTTTTTTTGAAGAGCATTGTGAGGTGCCGTATCCATTTATAAATATTTAAACAGGAAGACTGGATTACCTGAGGCATGAATACATTTGAGGAAATGCACTCTAAAAGCAGACCCAGGGGGTTTACAGGATGTGCTTTTGCTCTCATTCTCCAGCCAACAACATGTTAGCTACTGCTGTAGAACTGAAATGATCTTGGTCATTATCTGGGTAAAGGTGTTGATTGGCATCACCTATGCAGTTAGTTGTTTGCATGTGTGTTGTGAATTATTTTAAGAAACTAATGCCATGTGTGGTAACTTTTGCCACGTAGCATCTTACCTGTTGGCAGACACTCAATGAAATGTCTTTTACCCTTATAAAACAATATT
This sequence comes from Istiophorus platypterus, assembly GCA_016859345.1. Lineage (NCBI taxonomy): Eukaryota > Metazoa > Chordata > Actinopteri > Istiophoriformes > Istiophoridae > Istiophorus > Istiophorus platypterus. The sequence goes on from CM029130.1 coordinate 17,661,512, forward strand.
CCTTATTAAGCCAGGGCTCTAGCAGCCAAATTAATACATAGAAGCTGTTCAGCAAACACTTTATTAGGAGCAACATACTAACACTGGGTAGTTCCTCCCTTTTTCTCTCAAAGAAGCCTCAATTCTTCATGGCCTGGCACATGGTCAGAAACAACACTGAAACAGGTTGGGTGTTTACACCGTTATTGATTGGTATTAAGGGGCCAATGCGAGTCAGGTAAACATTCCCACCGCCACCACCTGCCTGGCCTTGACACCAGGCAGGTCCAGGCAGGTCAGGTCAGGTCCATGGGTTCATGCTGTCTCTGACCCGAACATCTGCTGCCTCAGCAGGAATCCAGATCCACTGGACCAGGCCACGTTTTTCCAGTCTTCAACAGTCCAGTTCTGGTGAACCTGTGTCCACTGCAGCCTCGGGTCTCTGTTCTTGTCTGACAGGACCAGAACCAGACCTGGTCTTTTGCTGTTGTAGCTCATCCACCTCAAGGTCGGACATGTTCATCCTGAGAAGCTTCTCCGCTCTCCACAGTTGTAAAGATTGGTTATATGAGCTAGCATAGCCTCTCTGTCAGCTCCACCCAGTCTGGTCTTTCTCCTCTGACCTCTCTCATCAACAAGGTGCTTCTGTCCACAGAGCTGCTGCTCCCTCAGTGTTTTTATGTTTTTGGCTCCATTCAGAGTAAAAACTCTAGAGACTGTTATGTGTGAAAATCCCAGGAGATCAACAGTTTCAGAAACACACAGACCAGCCAGTCTGGCACCAAGAATCCTGCCACAGTTAAAGTCACTGAGTTCACGTTACATCGCATGACAAATGACTTAATGATAAGCAAAAACAAACATAGAGGCTTGCGTTACCTGCATTATAATAGGTCAAATTACTTAAATTATTTTAAATTAAGGTCCTACCAGGATTTAGGAGGATTTGGACTTTGAGCTGCTGGAAGGTTTTTAATGTGAAACATCCATGCATCTGTCAAGAGTTTCAGGGAATGTGAGTGTTCCCAAGGGTTGAGTGTCGCATGAGTCCATCATTGTACTGATGGAACTAATGCACTGTCTACCATGCTGAATTTATCGAGACGGTTAAACATGGAGGAAATTTTACATTAATGGAAAAGTAAAACATGGGCGGACCAGAAAAGAGGAAGGCTTCTTGGTAAAATATGAAGAAATTCACTTAGTTGAAATGAGCGGAATGTCTGTAATATAAGTCTTTCATTGAAAGTCCTGGTTCTCTGCGGTTGAGGTGAATAACTGGTCACGAGGGAAAATGAGCCCGATGTAGTCGGTCTCAGATCTCTGCAATTTTACACAGCTGTACTCCAGATAATTGATCCACAAATTGACCTGATCAATACTGAAATCACTTATCAGATGGCTCATCAGATGGCTCCTCCCAGCCCATCTGCGATCATCTCTTGTCCGACAAGCTATTGACAGATCTTCCTCTTGGCATAACACACACACACACAGATGTATTCTTGCTATCTGACACTCAGTGTTCTCTGTGGGAGGGCTGGGGGGGAGCACAAGCCCATCTTGTCTTCAGAGCTGTAGACTGTAATATGCACCAGGGAGTTCCGCTCAGCTGGCTGTATGGTGACTTCAGCCTGTTATATTAAAAACTGTACAAGATGTCACTTTAGGCGCATCATCGCTGGCTCTGCAGAGGAAATAATGAGATACATGGTTAATTAGTTCTGCAACAGTGCGCTATAGCGCTGTCACTTGTCCCAGGTGGCATTGTTATATGCGGACTGCATGTGGAAGTGTGACCTGCCTATGTAGATTCTATTCGGGACCACGGTGAGCTGCATTAGATAAGTCGGAGAAGTGTTACTATAAATTTCCCAGACAAAAACCCAGGGAGAATGCCCTTGTGATAGAGGAGTCTCCGGCCCACTGTCAAGTTTTATGCTTACTCATCCATCGCTACAAAAAGGCAGCAAAATATGTGAAGGTGACTTCCCATCACGTTGCGGAAATGGTTCAGACTCGGAATAACGTGTGCTTAGCCCTGTGTCGTGCTGAAGCTGTTGCGAATGCATTTTGATGTCGAGCTTGTGTTTTTATTGTCTCGTATAAAGCTTTTAACATCATGAAAAGTAATTACAATGTTGCCTTGGGTGACATGTGCCATAAAAGTGATAAACTATTGTGACTTCCAGTTGTGGTATGGATATAAGCAACTTGATGAAAATATCGAGTTCCAAAACAATAGTAAGCAATTTTTAATAATCAAATAACACCGAAGTCTCTGAGTTCCTGATTACTTTTCTTAGTCAGTCCGTCTGACACGTCTTTCAGTTGTCTGCACCTTAAACACTTCAGTTTCTTCCTGCATTTTTTTTTTTTTTTTTTGGGTGTTGCAAGTAATTACATTTTTTAAAAATAGTTCTGTTGTTGCTATGATAGCAGTGTGTATCAGTTTTAGCTAGAAAAAGAGCTTGACAGCTTGTGGCAAGATCATCATGAAATGTGTACGAATATTCATGGTGCCCAATGGAGCCTTCATAACGAATTCGATGACCCTTGTACTTCAGGCCGAAATTTCTCCTCGACAACACATCTCTGTAAGTCAAATTACTGTCAATTTTAATAAACACTCGCTGCCTTTTTGCTCCTCAGAGAACATTTCTCCATTTTGTACCTTTTCTCAAGAGCCACCTTTAATTCAAATGATCGAGTTGTGTGCCAGATAACAACCTTGCTGTTGCATGCATCGATTTTGTGATCCTGTAGCTTTTCCACCTTACACCAAACTAAAAGAATACATGACATTTGCTGAGGGCAAAATAATTGGAATTTGGAGATTGTACAACCTGCCATCTTCTGCCATCAAACTGCTCCATTTAGGGCAATAATGAAAGCCAATAACGAAATTATCAGTGTGGTCATTGCGCTTCTATACAATGGGATGAAGTAAACATTTGAGCCTCCATGGGCCACTAGTGCTACAACAGATATATAGTTGTTGGACAAAGAGAGCGAAATCAATACGATCATAAAACGGTCAATACGAGAATGTCCCAAACAGAAAAACAACATCCCTGACTGTTTTTTCAAAGCCTTCAAAAAGCCTACATTTTATGATTTCCTGAGAATCAACCTCTTGCAGTTTTGTGATTTATAAATTTCTTCTACCAGGAGAAAAGGCAGAGTTAGCAAAGGTCTGTGTACAAAAGGGTTTGATTGTGAAACCGAGAGTTTGAGTCCATTTATCACCGGTTCCCTTTAACCACTGAGGCAACCTTTCCAGAACTTTAACCTCAGCCAAGTAGTTGCAGTTTAACTCAACTCAACCACATAATAACCATCAGGGAGGAAGATCAGACGGCTGTTCTCTGCATTCAAAGACTTCGTCTGAGGCCGTGAAAAGACAAGAGAAGTTCTAAATCAAGGGGGAAATGAAACTACCAGTGTTAGATTTATCAGCGACAGGATATCTTGTCTATGGAGTGTCTTGGTTCGCAACACGAGGGGAAACACTTTGTATTATTAGGATGAGAGATTTGCTAGAGCACCTCTTGCACCTCTTGTTTTGCTGCTGACAAGAGGAAATGGTTTGCTGGATTCATCTGCTCAGAATCTCTTGATTTAATGGACTCTGACCACGTGTCGGGCCCTGTTTCCCCAATTCGTACTCTTTAAATCCACGTTCATCCTAATCACGACATCCAGTCAGTCCAGCATAAAACGGGAGGTTTCCAGCCAAACAGGCAGCCGAGCAGTATTGATTATCTGGGTGTAAATGTTCATGTGAATTAGCACTAATTGCAGCCCAGTCTTGAGTGTCAGTGGTGTATTTCCTGGCCACATTGCAGCGGAGGAAAGCCTTTTAAAACCCTACTATTTCAGCATGCATAAATTGTAGTGTCGCCTCTGGTGGCTTCCTTAATGCGGTATCTCGTTGTGAGCGGTATGCAAATAGCGGTGAGTAGCCTTCAGATGAGTTGGTTGGGTAATAGAAGCACATTGCCATGTTGCTCTCATGAGCCCCCCGCCGAGGTCATCAGTTTTATTGGCCCATTTGAAATCCCTCCAGGTCTCAGATACTTTCTCAAACGTTAGGAAAAATCCATACCAGTCCCAGGACAGATCACTGCTAGCCACCGCTCCGTTCATGCTGTAACGCCAGCAGAAATCTGTGCTCAGCCAACAGGATCACACAGTTAAGATTGACGGGGAAAGTAGCTCTGAGTTAACAGGCGATGTCCACCGGGAGTCTTAGGGAAAAGCCCTCACTGAGTGAACATGAATTACACCAGAACATCACTGATTAATCACTGTTGCATTATGATGCCAGACACTAAGGACAAGTGGGTATGGTCAGAACGTTCAGTTGATTTTTACTCCCGTAAACATGAATGGAATGATATTTACAGCCCAGAGTTACCTGGAAGAGTCAGCATCCAGTTAAGGGTCCCACTCTGGTTTTGTTATATCCAAGCATGTGAATAGGAACCATTGTAGAATATGAACCTGTCAGTCTATTGTAGCATTGGTGACATCAGAGGGGATATTCTGAACTTTAGTTTTTCATTTACCTCCATGGCAATCAAGTTAGCGGAGTTTGGAAATCCTGATTTGCTCAGCATAGCTCCACTGTGTCGACCATTGGCTGCCAGTTCACCCAATGGGGTGATGGGGTTATCGTCTTACATACTCTATACTGTATCTGTTATCTGTTAGCTAAAATGCTGTCAAAATACTGTTAATTCTAAATCTAATCTTAGAGGGACTGGAACAGGACTGGAACTGCACATACGTAAATAATTCCACTTATCTTTACTTACCTTCAGTTCAGCTCAGTTACTTGTACTTTTTTATTTTCATTTTATACAGATATTTAATTCTACTCTACATCATTTCAGATGGAAATATTGTACTTTTTAACTTTCATTTTTACTCTTACTTTTATAAATTAAGAGTTTAGAATACAATGCATTGTTACAGATTAAACTACCCAAGTGTGTAATAAGTAGTTAAAATTCTCTAAAGATTTTCATTGACAACATAAAAATGGTCTTTATGGGTTATTGTATCAGTAACAATAATCTAATAATATAACAATATAATATTTTGACTTGGGTCGTTCTGCACAATAAACACTTTTACTTTTGTAATTTAGATTTTCCCGATAATACTTTGGTACCTTCAATGAAAAGATTTGAGCTATTTACTCTGGTCTTACTGTCTTTTTAAGTGGAAAAGAATCTAAACATGTCCTCACCTGCATAGCTTTACTTTAGCAAGCTAGTAGGAAGTGAAATTCCAGAACCTTTCATTTGTGATTTCGTCCTTTTCTCACCGCCAGGAGCTGAGTGGTTGACAGACAGACTGACACACCCACGGACACACCAGGCTAAAGATAATCAAGCACTGAAGTACAGTATTTGTACATATACCCCACTGCTAACATGCTGCTCAGTAAGCCTGGGGCTCAGAAGCCTGGGGCATATTTTACTTAAAGAAAATATAAGAAAAATGTTTTATACATAATTTGAAGTATTAGGAAGAGTCACATGTATTAATATTTGTGTTAGTCATATTCTAGGATGCACAGTGCTCAAGCTAATAAACTATGGTTTCATAAAATACATCTAGTCACCCTGTGTGAGTGAGTGGGTGCTGACTTCACTGCAGCTAAAGAGATAGTCATGAATGGGTCATTATCATTGTCAGCGGTTGTGGGTTTGCCTGTGTCGGTGTGTGCGTGCTCCATGGCTGCAGGACAGAAGAGAGGCAGTGGACTGTTGTCCCACTTGTCTCTGCTTGTGCAGTTCAAATCTTCCAGGACTCCAATAATGCAATTTTCAGTGGGTCAAACGGCCCTGCTAGAAATAATTAGAGAGGACACGGTGGTCCCTCCTCAAACCGGACCCTCCCCACCCCCCCCTCCGTCACCGAGTCGGACTGTGTGTGGTCACGCTCACGGCTGAACGAACCAGCCTTCTGTAAGCTGCTTCGGGACGAGCTTCCCTCTCCCTGACGGAAACAGCAGCTGTTATAACAGTCGGTTCTGTATCAGCGTATTATGCACAGCACCATTAAAAGGTGTCAGACTCATTACATTCACTCAGCAGGCCCAAGCCTTCGGAGAAAAATCAAACCTACTCCAAAGCCTCTTTCTTTCTTTCTTTTTTTTTTATTTCTATAAACATCCTCTTGTTTTTTACTCTTGATGTTAAAAAGCTGTTTGATTTTCTTACATAAAGGAAATAAACCTTCAGCAGTGACTTTCTTCTCCATCACTGTGCCACTAGATTGCTAATTAGCCAGGGGCGCTCCAGCGATTGTTAGTCTATGTGCCTGCTCACATCCAAGCCTTGCCCAACGTGAGCTGTTCTGACAGCGTCCGTGTTTGTACCATTGTATCTTACCATGAGACATGCTGACTGTTGTACTATTAAATGCTGGGACTTGAATGCTAATAAATATTAAACATAGGTCTATTGTTCTGGGAGCACATTTCCAGATCGGGGAAGCGAAAATGTCAAACCGAAGCAGCGGTCTGTGATTTGTCATTTTTTTGAATGTAAATTTAAGTCCCTCTTGCATCCGAGGTGGATGACTTTGGAGAGTGTCCTTCGAATGAAACGACAAAACAGGCAGTTTATCACCTGCTTCCCAAACAACCCCTATGAGTATTTACAGACACACTAGCCGTGTGGCTCAAACCGTGGCAATGTCAGTTGAACCACCACTTTGGTACGGACTGAAATATCGATTTGACAATGACTGGATGAACTGCCATCAAAAAATCCAAATGGTTTTGGTGATCCCCTGATTTTTAATCTAGCCCCTCAATGAGGTTGATAATCGTGGTTTTCAGTCTAATATCTTTATATTGGATGGATTGCTACAGGAGTGAATACATTCATGTTCCTCTCGTGGGAACTTATAGCCCTCAAGTACCATCATCAGGTCAAACTTTTAATCTCTCCTGTAAAATTCCTGCAAAATAAAGAGATTTTCTGCTTCAGATGCATTAGCACTTATTAGGAAATTATGTGGAAAAACTGACATGGTCGACAATATACCTGCTAATCATTGGCATGTTTGCATTGCCATCGTGAACATGTTAGCGTGCTGACCCCTTGTATTTAGCTCAAAGCACCACCAAGGCAGCCTTAACTCATTTCATCTGCCACCCTATCGGTGGGACAATATCATTGGTCTGTACCAGGGGTTTTCAAAGTCTGACTCTGATACTCTGAGGAGTCTGATTTTTGATCAGACATCTTGAACATATTTTTTGGGGCCTTAGAAAATGAAACGTTTAGATAACTTCCACCGTTGGGGTTTTCGTGTTTTTGCAACTCAGCGTGCCTCCATTAATCCCGACATGTTTGTGACTGTCAGTCTAACTCAGGCCCACTCTGTCGGTGAAATGTACAGTATTTCATCTACAAATCCCACACACACCACCAGGCCCGGGGACCCTCGGAGACGTTTATAATTACACACTGAACGGCTCCCTTGACTGACTAGTTAATAGCTTTTGAAGAACGCGTCACATTCTGACAGCCATTGTATCAGAGTTGCAGATAATAGAAATGTATGTTGAAAGTGTTCCTTCAGCACTGACACAAAAGGGTCCAATGTGGCTGCAGATTGCCATTGTTTTAGGGAAGATGGGTTATTTGCCAGTGTCTGGGTATTCAATTAATATCTGTAGAAGCAGCCTCTCTCCAGCTGAATCATGCCTCTGTGGAACAATGTTATCTTGACGCTCTGCTCTGTGTCATTAGTGTGGATCTTATGTAATGACCTGTGAGTCAGTGTTATTGTCTCTGTAATTAAAAAAAAAAAAAAAAAATCATTTGTTTTTTTTGTTTTGTGTTTTCTCTGCAGGTTCCATTGCAAGGTGCTCCTACATCAAATATCACTACTCCTCAGCTACGATACCCAAAAATCTCTCATACAACATCACCAAGACGATAAGGCAGGACGAGTGGCACTCCCTCCGTAAGTGTGCTACGTCCCCTCCCTCCCCTGTGTCTCAACACACCATGTCATTTTTATATGTAAATGCTTCAGGCAGAAGAAAGAAGAAAAAAATTAACTCTCCAAGGAGCGCTTATATTGTAATAGCCACAGACTTCTGATAAATAGAAATACGCCACATTAGCCAGGGAGTTATTCCATGTTCTGCTCTTTATATTTAATTGACTTTCCTTCCCTGAGCGTACAGTGTCAGCTATTAATGGCACAATATTCCAGAGCAAAGGCAATGAAGAAGCTGGAAAATTTCATTGTGATTAAACCTACGGGCTGGAGTGCTGAAGCACTTCGTTTTAGCTGGTTGGGGTTTTTTTGTTTTTTTATTTGTCACGGGTAAGTTGGCATAATGTATAATTTTCACTCCATTTTCACTGGGGTCCTGAGTAGGTCCAGTGTGGAATGTGGTTTTTCACAGAAAACGTTTCCAGTTGCGTGCAACCATTTTAAGAACATTCTGATCCACTGATCAATGGCCTTTCATGGTGTTATGCTGTGGAACTGTATATATTATATATCAGTCTGTCCACCCCTTTGTTCCAGAGCAAAACATTTCAGCCACGTCTGAGAAAACAGCTGTGAAATGTATTGTTTCATGGTCAAAGTCGCGGCTCACAGGGGATAATTGCTAATACTTTTTACGATCCCCCGACCTTCCGTATAAATTTAAAATTTACCTTGGCAAAATATGACAGTGACTGAAAAATTAAGTTGGAAATCAGATTTCAAAGAACTTTGCGGGGGCGTCCTGAGAGAATCAGCGCTATCTGTCTCAATTCCATACATCCTGGTGTTTTGATGACCTCCTGACCTTTCTCTTAGAGCCATTATCAGGTTACCACGTCAGGTTACAACATTTTCAGGATTGTGCAGTCACTTAAAGAACTAGGCCATTTAATTTTTGACTTTAAGCAGGTACAGTATGTTGGACACTAACCTGGAAACTTCATTTCCATAAATTCTGCTGAACATTCCTAGTCCCCGGAGGGTGAGTGCTGTCTATCAGCTTGAAATGTTGGCAGCCATTGTGCCCCATTGTCACCCTGCAGGACACTTGGGATATGCTTCCACAAAACTTGACCTCATTAACACCGCGGGGGCAGTTCCAAAAGCTAATTTTATTGATTCAAACTGTCTGTGTTTTTTAATTGTCCGCGTCTTTATTGTGGCCATTGTTTTATTTATTTGTCTTACTCCTGCACTTTTACCTTGTTTTAATTGATATATCAAAGTATACTTCTCTAATTTCTTTCTGCTATTAGTTGTATCTGCATTCATTGTATGTCTGCACCGTGAGGGCTCTTCCCTGATACATCTCCCGAGGCTTTAACTAAATAAAACGACGAGCTGCGATGATTCGCCCGGTAAGAGCTTCCTCTCACCGCGCTGTTTGCCTGTTGGATTATATCAGCGTGGGTATGAATGCTGTCAGAGGAATCTAGGGGGAGTCTATACACTTATAGGATACCTGCCATTCATGAGCCTCTCCTTTTGGGCATGTTCCAGCTCTCCGGTGGCCTGGCCACCGAGCCGAGTGGAAACACACTCTGACCTCAAACTGTCACCGGCTCAGTCTGACTAGTCCTTGGCTGTCAGGTGGCAGGTGTGGGAAAAGCTCCTCTCAGCTCTAAACCACAGAGGACTGCTCCACTGTCTGTTTTCCTACTGTCTTCTTCCTACTACATGATCTGTCCTACAAAGCAGGAGAGAGAATCAGTCTTATTTGGAAGCTATTCTATAGCATATCCAGGGCAGAGAATGATACTATTTATGTTTTCTTACCTCAAGTCGGACAATTTCTTCCCAAAACGCAGTGATTTTACGGCTGTTATTTAATGAAACGTTGAGCGTGACAACAGTTAATGACTCGGAACATAAATGGAAGGGGCCATAAGCCATAATCAAATTAAACATGTACAAAAAAGAAGAGGGAAATTTCCACTGAGGCTGCACACACAGCGAGGGGCAGTGGGAGCGTCAGTGCAAGTTAATCAAAATTAAAACACATCGCCCGACACCCCTCCGGTATTTTATATGGGGGAAGTGGAAACAGCCTCCGGTACCTCCTGACGTCAGTCAACCCAAAAACATCTGGTGAATAGAGCGAAGTATTCAGGACATGAGTCATAGGACTTGTTATACTTTTAAAAGAACACAGTGAGTTTTATATGATAATTATATATGTATGTGTTTTACACACTGACACAACTTTTTGCCAGATTTTGCCTCTGTACACAATCATAGCAGAATCGTAACCAGCGCATCAAGATGTGATATAAGCGTAGGCTTTGAGCTTTAATTCAAGGGCTGTCACAAAAATTTCACATTAACCATTTAGCAATTACAGCCCTTTTTTTTTTTTACATAGTCCCTCATTTTTAGCGGCTCAGGAGTAATTGGACCAACCAACATGATGAATATAAGGATTATTTGTAAAACTTGGATGAAAAATCCTTTACAGTCAATGTGCCTGAAAGGACGTCATCAAATACTGAATTTCCTCCCTGTAGATGCTTTGCCAGGCCTTTACTTCATTGTATACTGTGTGTGCCACATATACAAAATACAACCCGTTTTCACAAACCTCCGTCTTTCTTCTGGTAAGAGGTTATATGTTCTGTTGTTTCTGGTGTGGGATCTACAGCTGCATCTCTTGTACACAAACAAGTTCTTAGTTACATCAAAATATTCGAGACGTTTTTAGGCCACTCTTAGGCTGCATATTGTTTCTCTATTTGTGCATATTTTATTTTCATTTACCTTCTATTGAAACAGACAAGCTCAAGCCAAAATCACTGCTGCATGACTAGTGATGAGAAATACAGCATGCTCTTCACAGTCAAAAGCAGATCTGTGAATTTTAGGCTGTTTTTTTTTCTTTTTTTCTTCTCTTGTCTAAATTTGGTAAATCAGTGAATTGAATCTACCTGTTTGACGGCTTATGGCATTACATTAAGTGTATTCAGCTCCAGACAAATGCACAGTTCCCACCGGGAGATCATCGACCCCAAATAATCTCCCGTGGATGGGCTTTTCAGTTCTAGCCAAGGACAAATCACATCACATTTACGGGGCTGAATGAGCGAGCGAGTGCTGTGTATGCAAATGCTGTGAAAACGTTTGTCTCCGTTACCGCCATTTTCCACTTTGATTTGGGCTCATACGCACAGTGAGGGGACGGATGTGTTTCTCCGCTATCTTGATAAGCTGCAGAGAAGGCATAGCTCATATTTATGGCCAGTCTGAGGTGTTTAATGTCCTTATTACCGGGCCGATCCACACTGCACCTCGGTGGGAGATAACTCCGCTCCCCCGACCGACGGTCTGTCACCACGAGTATGGAAATGAGAAACAGAAAATAGCGGAAGGGTGAATAAACAAAAGACCTGTCTCCCGAGTGAGCATCTCTCACCGGCAAATCAATAGCGGGCTTGTCGCAGCTCTGACTGACCCACTAATAACAAATTACAAGTAGGCCTTGAACTGCGAAGTCCCGGGGGGTCGGTCGGCTCCTGATAAGTCCGGTGCTTGACTGCAGATGCTGCACATGGCACGTGCACCATTTTCCGCTAACAATCCCACAGTGCAACGCATCGCCTTTTACATCAGTGTGAGTTAGAATCCAGTGCCCTGAAAAAGTGACAATGACTCATAAGTTTCTGAAACTTCTATTTACTAGTCATAGAGTAAACTATTATAGAGCCAATGAACGATTGAGGAACTAATCAGGAGCACAGTCATAACGTTAGTGTTGAGAAACAGCCTGAGGATAGGGCGGCGAAGTTAATTTCTAAAGCTGGGGATGAAATCCATTTTTGTCCATGTAGCGGCTGAACCACAACGAGACATGCATTTATCAAAAGGTAAGACTGGGGCCACTCATCCTTGATACAAAGAGAGGTAATGTGTTGTTTTATTGATATTTTGGGCCATTCTGTGTTGCAGTTTCTGTCTTAACTCTTGAAGGAGAGTCTAGCACCCTGGTGGCTGCGAGTGGGATTATGAAACAACCGTGGGGGACCCTAAGCTTCAATTCTACTTTTAGCACTCGTACAGTGGACGTCTGGCGTATATCTGACTGCAGCCTGAAACGGATGATCTGTTGGGGAATCATTTGTTAAAAAATGCAGTGACTAGCTGTTTAAAATCAAACTGAATATTATTGAGCGATTGTGAGTCAGTATTCTCATCTGCTCCTATGTTCTCTTCTGGTGCCTATTTTATCTGCAGTGGTTTCGCGGCTGGCATGTGTTTGGCTCCGGGATAGACAAGTATCCCAGCATGCATTTCACATCATTTTCATCCTACATTTCTCGGTGTGCGGAGTTATGTCGAGCCTGGGCCACTAAGTCAAGCTCAGCCCACATCAGCTGATGGTTCATCTGATTCCCTTCCATGCATCCAATTGCCAAATCCCATACGAGGTGCCCTGCTTAAGCTGCTTTGGCCTGCCCACCCTTGCTGCTCCCTTTTCAAGAGGCTTTGTAACCTGCCTCCACCCCAGCTCCTCCTTTTCATGCTGCGTCTGACCTAATCAATATCATGTCTGTTGTCATTGATGCCGGCTCTGTTCTGTGCCCTGGGAGCAGGTCTCTGCTCCCGCCCTCCCTGCCTCAGGCTTTCCATGTATGCACAAGGAAGGTCAGGGAGGTCCCTGAACAGAGCCATTCTGCCAAACATAATTTACCGCAGATGGAAATAAAGATTTTCTTTGACTATAGTCGTCCTGACTGAAATGAGATTTAACTGTGTGGTTGATTTAATAGAATAATATCTACTAGAAAGTTTTGCTGCAACTTTTTCCTAAATGTTGAGGACCTGCTAGCTGGGAGAGATCTGAAATCTATGGTCCTCCCAGGGGAGAACAGTCTGACCGCTGGGACTGATGTTTTAATTCCTTTTTGTATTGCTGCCCGATTGGTTTGTGTGAAGGTAAAGGGAGGCTTTATGGTTTTTATCTCACTGTCACTGTGATTGAAAGCTCCAAAAAAGTTAGTCAGTGGGCCCTTGAGATGAGATTATTTTGTCACACAGCAGGTGTAGAGGGCTGTTGAAGTGTAATCACCTAAGACCACCTGAGCCGCTGATGTCAGCACCATCCATCCTATGAAGTTTGGTCTCCTTGGTTCACCTCGGCACGTTCACACTCCAGTGATCCAAGTCTTAATTTGCCTGTATTGGGAAAGGCCCAAAGAATACTGTCTTCAGTAGGACCGGTGGGTTCGAGGCTTGGTGTCACTGACGGTCAATAATTTGACGCCTCATTTACACATGTCACAAATCTGATTTTGATCTGTCGTGCTTTTTCCCAGGCTACATGCATATCAGGGTCAGCACTGCTCCAGTCCACAAGGAGGTGATACTGCACCTGAAGCTGTTTTGGTAAAAGCCCAAACACCAGGAAGTGTGGTGTGGCTAGCGTTAGCCTGTCGATCAATGAACACAAACACGAGGCTGAATCGTACTCGTGAACTAGATGGGTCAAAAAAAAATTCGTCCTCACAGGCTCTTACTCACGTCATTCACCCCGCCCACACAGGTCGGCGCCTCCTCACCGGCGGCCAACCGCCAGGGCCAGGGCGGCTTGGTTTGCCTTCCGTGTGACCATATGTGCTGAAATCACCGGCGCTGCCTCTTCCCTGACACTGTGTTTCAGAGTAACTCCGGCTGTCGTCGTCACGGCGACTGACGCCGAGGCCTTTCCCACACGGTGATGTGGTCAAAGTTGGTGGGAGTGACGGTTGTGGGCGCATCCTGCAGAGGGATTCGTTTACGCCGCTCAACACCTAGGCTCGGTAGACAGGTGTTAAAATAAAGGCGGCGTTGACGAACTCCCTCAGTCATTCAAGCGGGGATTTTTTTGTGCGGCCAGGCCCTGGAAGTGGAAGACCAACTACTGTTTTTTACGGATGAGTAACGCCACTTCATCTCAGCCTTTTTAGGCTGTTTGGTCAGCAGGCAGGGTTTAATAGTTTGCTGTTCGGCTTCAGAGCTGTCCCGGACTAAATCCACCCATACTGCCTCGGGCCTTGTATGGATTAAGTAAGAATGACAACCTAGTCTTGACTTTCATGAAGTGTGCAAAATTGAGCTTGGGCAGGCCTGACAATTTCTCCCACTCCCATTACACAGATTTGAGGAAACAGTGGGGCGACATTGACACCGCTTCAAAGACTCGGAGATGAACACGATACTCATTTGTTTCTGTCAGTCAAAAAAGCCGCAGCGACTCGCGCCGGCACCCGCGCCGGCACCCGCACGGCTGGGAACCGAAAACCCCTTTTTCTATTACTGCTGAACATCAAAGCAACAGCACGGAGAACACAATATCCCTTCTCCCACCCCCATTCTCTGTCATAGATGCAGATAGCAGCGAGGGTGCATGCATTCTGTGAGGCTGGCTTTTGGAAAAAGGACCGGATGGAAGGAGGTTTTTCCTCACACTGCAGCTTAGGGATTTTGTTACTTCAAAAGAAAGCATAAATTGTGAGCTGGGGAAAGCTGTCAATGAGTGACAGTGTATAATCCAAGGTAACAGCTAAAGGTTGTGGCTGAGGCTAATTGTTCACCAGGCAGCCACTCCCACTCAATCTCATCACGCTGATGTGGCTGCTACAGTTGGTAGATTAGACGCTGAGCAGGCCTGCATGAAGATGACAGGGATTTATCTCATTGAGAAGCACTGATTCACTGCTATTTAAAAGCTTTGCAGGGTCGCTGGTTTCATCCTGTTAAGCTGGTAAGGTAGAACCTCCACCCCGTCACCATCTTTTTCACTCTCCTACACAAACAGAATTTTGTCCATCAGTTCATCAGTTGGCCCTTCTTCCTACTGGGGGGGGGGGGTCTCGTTTAAGAGCGTGACCCTCAGCAGTTTCCCCCTGTAGCCAAGAAGGTAAACCTGACCCCTGGGAGGTCACCAGAAATATCATGATGAAACATGTTACTTTCATGTACAAACGTTATGAAGTTCACTGGACAAACTCGTCAGCTTGCACAAGTCGTATCTGGAGACGGGGACTAAGTTAGCAAGGTAAGTTATCAGGGTAAGTCAGCAGGGTAAGTCAGCAGGGTAAGTCAGCAGGGTAGGTAGCAGGGCAGCCCTACGAAAGCCCTGAACACCCCTGTGAGTTTCCTTAACAAAAAACCGATGACAAGCCTAGGCAACCCCCTCCCCAGCCAGGATACCATTTCCTGAATGAATCAATGTCAAGCAGAAAGAGAAACCAGGGCGAAACAGCACATAATGCACCACTTCATCACATGGTGTGTGATCCATAGTTAACACAGGGGCCTCTATTGATTAGCGATTGTAATTATTATTGCCTGTGTCTGTGCTCCATCCTCATTGCTATCCAGTGTGTGTCTGTGTGTGTGACTGTGTGTGTGTCTGTGTCAAATGGAAATTGGGGGGGGGGCTAGTTTCTGCATTTCTTCAAAAATTCTTCAAAAGTCTCGCCTGAGGGCAGGACTTTGATGTGAGGCAGATCGAATGATCATAAGCGTATGTACAGTGCAAAACAGCTCCAGAATTGTTGGGGGGCATTTTGTTTTACTTTTGACAGGGGCTAGCAGTCTCCTCCACTTCCAGCCTTTGAGCTGAGATAAGCTAAACATCCCCCAGACCAGCAAGGATGCATCAGCAGTGAACAGGAGAGCCAGTCTGCTACTGGACTTTTGCATCTGATGCTGATGTATACACAAAGAGAAGGAGATTTTAGAGCCACAATTGTTCCAATAGTTGTTAGTAGATAATATAAAGTTGGGTTTCTCTTTGCTCTTGCAACTTAGCAAACTATTCTAAGGATGCACACACCAAGACCCCGAATCCCCCCAAATCCCCTTCAATTTGAGTTCTGATGCTCTTCCTTCGATAGGCCCACAGTACATACATATTGTTTATATAGCACATGCTGCTTTTTTCTGGTTATCTAGCCGTCAGCAGTGAGAATATGTATTGCATTTGAGGCCTCCAAATATAAACATGAAGATCAGTTTACTTGATGAATACTAAGCAGACTGTGAAAGCAGCTGTCGAATGTCTTCTCTGGTGGTAGAGGCGCTTTGTTGAGTCTGACAGAATAAACTGGATTATGTTATAGTCCACCTGTCGTAGTCTCGGTTATCTTGGCACTTGGAGATGGAGATAATGGTACACGGTTGTGTTGCGTCACAGGAATTGTAGGATCAAGTATTTTGGAGATTGACCCATAATAGGGACTAAAAGTGAGGATATCTCAGCCTCTCCTCCTTCCATTTTGACCATTTCTTAAAATCTGTCTTTCATAAGTCCCCCAGATTTATGGATGTGCAGAGTTAAATCGCTGTGTTGGTCATCCTACTTCTTTTTCTGCACACTTATGAGCAGTTCCATACGGATCCTGTGTCTGCAGCGCAACATTTATATAATGGCCAGCTCTATCACTTTTAGCAGTTCTCAATCTCCTCTCAATTATTGAAATAAATTCTGTTGTGTGGGTGAGGTTGTCACTGTGAGAACTCACTTTAGGCACAGTAAGTGGCCCATAACTTTTCCCAGTGGTATATACGGAAGCTGTTTAACCTGGTGGGACTAACTGAATGTAAACTTATCAGTCAGCTACCGGGGAAAATAAGTACACTCTATATACTGGCAAGAGACAGTAAAAATGGAGAGACACGTTATTAGATGTAGCATTTACTGTTTTCCATAATAACTGTGTTCACTGTCCCTGTAACTGATATGATACTGCTGCATATTAATCTTTGGGGGAAGCCTAAACTACATCTGGCACCTACTGAGCTCATCAGGGTTTTTACAGCCAGAGTCGGGCCAGAGGGGAAAACGTGTCCGTCACCACTTACCCCGTTCAGACTAGCTGCGTTGTTTTTTGTGGGGTTTTTGCCTCCCAGGACTCGGTTGAGTTTGTAACACACTTTCAGGTCGCAACGCTACAATCTCAATGCGACACTTCGCTTGGTAATATACAGAAGCTGATCTATGGGAGAAGGTTGGAGCGTTTGTCACTGTCTGACTCAGCAATGCAAGGCTGTGGCTATTCCTTGGAAGCAGTAGTGCCCAGAACAGTACATACAGAATATGAAAAAAAAAACCCTCACTCGCTTTAGTTGATCTTCTTTTCTTGCACTGTGTGACAATGAAAAAACCTTGCATAGGGCCCCAGCAAAGGCTCCGTCCAGCCTTTGGTTCATGTTACGTATTACTGCACAACAGTATTATTCACTGCATCTAGTTATCAGCAGGAGGTGACTGATTATTTGAAAAAACTGGGCCACATTTTTGAGAACCCATGTTCGTAGTGTTACTGGGATAAAACAGCCAATAGTGTCAGCCCAGCTCCGCGGTGGAGTCGACTCTGCCAGCTGCCCTGTGTAAGGTCCTCGCAGAAAAGCCTTCACAGGCCGTGTACTGTACGTCCGGACATGATGAGAGGTCAAGACCTACAATTATTGATGTTAGGAACATCCTGTATCACGTGGTCGAGGGAGACGTCCTGCCCCTTCTCCACACGGCCACAGTTTCTCTTCCAGCCACTGTCCTCGTGATCTCATTCCTCCTTCATCATCCTCCCTGCCATCGATCAGCTCGTGTTATTGACAGGGGCGGGTGTTAAAGCTTCGGAGAGTCTCTTCCACGTCCTCCCGTCTGATGTCAAATTAAAGGATTTATGCTAAGCAGCAGGCAATTATGGCGATAATAATTAGTGGGGGGAATCGTTTGTTTCCATATTTAGCCACGGTGAGCAGGCTGCTCATCGGCACGACAAGCATTAATCTCTGTATCGCGCACGAGAACGTGAAGTTGATCTGGAGGTGTTTGGATGGGGCAGCAGCAGACATCGCATTGGATTCGTTCCGTCTTGTTGTGAATGACTGATGGTACAATCAGGCCTAATTAACAGGGCGGAAACACTGCAGAAACACATAGCTGGCAGTCCTGGACGCAGCCCATTACACTTAGGTGCCTCGGGCACTCCGTATTAGAGGAAATCAGTTTTGTCCATCAAATTAACCGCAGGTCCGGTGATTCATCACTGTTCATACATATGAAGCCATGAATGAATCCATATGGTCCAGAGGGAAAAGCTGTGAAACTGTCTCAGTCCAGTGGGACAACTGCCGGAGCTCAAACAGAAAGCTGGTATTTGTTTTCTCAGTAATGGAAACTTCTATACAAGGACATATTTTGAAGGACTTTTTTTTTTTTTTTAAACCAAAGGTGTTTTTTGACCTGGCATCTAAATTTTGACCCTGTTCTGAACATCAACTGGAGCGGAGAAGTGGATTTAAAAGGTCATACATGCCACTGGATTAGCTCCCTAACCCCAAATCACTTTTACTTAACATTTATGTTGACAATTTTTTAATTTATTTTAAAATGTTAAAGTTTTTGGTATATTTTTAAAATGCTCCAAGGAGCATTTGGTTTCCATTAATTTCCAGATGACATTAGAATCCTACTCTTTAAACTTTCTTGAGTGACCTTATTAATAACACAACCATCGGGTCAGCATACACTTTTGTCAGTGTTACATTATTGTTGCATGCTAATAAAGTCCACACTGCACCAACAATAATTTAACTTGAAAAGTTGTCCAAAAATTAATGGAAACCAATGTCTCCCTGGGGCGTCACAAAATCTGAAACTATACATAATGTATTTAAGTAAAGGTCAACAAAAGGAATTAAGGGAGTTACAGCAATAGCTGCCTGGAACAGCAGACAAATGCATCTAGATTCCTAAATACCAGCAGCATAGTGTGCAAATCACATGTTTGATATGTTACCATGGCAATCATGACATTACCATTAGTCATGTCACCAGTATACTCCTACAGGCTGTATTGCACACATGCCAATGGTACAGTCCTCTGGGTTGTATCCGAGGCTATGAACAAATGGCAAATTGAAGAACTTGTCGCTTAACCTGCAAAGAAATTGAACGTTGGGTGTTTCACTGCAGATGAAAGAATCTGGAGGTGACTAAGCTGCCAAACCTGGGTGAAATAAAGCTGAAACACCTTCAGGTCAGGTGTCGTTCGATGGTGAGGTTCGATGACTTTAGTAGTATTAGGACTAGTCAGTCACCTTTGGTCGTAAAGTCATGGGTGTAACTTATGCTGATGTTAACGACACTGTCACTGATCATTTCCTCACGTTTATAGAAAGATCGTAACCTGGGCGGCTTTACACTTCCAAGAAAACTCATTTGCTAATGCAAGTTAGTTCTATAAAATAGTTGTTGTTCTGGGAGGGGGAGCTCGCTAAAAATGTCAGAACTGCTCTTTAAATAAAAACCGTGTCCTATTTTCGTGCCTTACATCACAGTAATCCGGCAGATAATGTAATTCTGAAGCACACGCATACATACGCTCACACACTGGTGGTGATGCAGCGGCCATGTAAGGCTACCCTGCTAATTAGGAGCAGTCTAGACACCCGCCGACCTGGATCGAACCGCCTTGCAATTAATTGACGAGCCTCTCTAGGCCTCGACTCCCTCAGCAGTCGGTTTGAAAGAGGTTACTTCTTACCTTTGGGAGCATGTCCATAAGAAATAAATGTACACAAACTGTATGTATTTCAGTGTTTTCCATGTGTCTCCCGGGACCTGGATCTGAAGTTTACTCCCAGAGCCATTACAAGAATTAATTCTCAGATAACGTCTTTGGCTAACCACTTGCTTACAGTAATTTGAGAACAATTTAAGGGTGTGTTTGTAATATTCAGTGTTCTAGAGCCGACATCATTTTTTAGAAAGTCTTCAGCAGGGCCTAAAGCTGCATCTTTCTAGTCATGCTCTGCAGTTCACAGCCAGACCTTTACTGTGCCAGGTTGTCTCGCTGTGGCCACTATCATGCAGGCCCCTCAGGTGTCTGTGCTGCAGCCATGTTTACTGATGAGACGACAGCACTGCCAAGACTGGCAGCCTCCCAGCAGTTTGCTGCGAAGGTGCCTTACCTGGTCATCTGAAGAACATTTGATCCAACAAATTCAGTAACTGCAGTTAGTGAAGATTAGCAGAGCTTTAACATCTCACTTGTCCGGGGATGTAGAGGAAGATAAATAAGGCTCTTTATTTTGTGCATAGCCTGGTTCATGTTTATGGACTATCTCTTCACTTGACCTTTTACATTTTTACTCTTTTTTTATCCTGATCACCTTTAAAATTTTAACAGGGAATTAAATTAGATATATTGAAAATAAGCCTAATATTTGCAAATCCACCAAAATATTAAAAAAATCCCTCGTTAGGGGAATCTGTGTGGTAATTAAATAGTCCATGACCCTTTAAAGCTCAATTTACTTTACATACCTAACTCTGGTTTATAAGTTACGAAAACCCATTTTTGCATATGAGGGATTTTTTTTTATAATAAATCCCAAGAAATGTGAAAAGGTCAGAACTCTTTGCAGCTGAAACAGATATCCTGACTATTCTGGTCCCTATTACAGGTCAAGCTCCAAAAACATTGATCCTACATTTCCCATAATGAGATTCAACACCATCCTTTCATTAAACTATTGACATGGTTCAGGCAACAGAAAGGGGGACCGGACACAGAAATACAGGCAGGAGGATGCAGGGAGGTGGCTTTGTTTGAAGATGAGGTAAAAACAAAAGCATACGGGCAGAGAGGAAGGCAAGAAGGTACAAGAACAGGTAACGGGAACAAAAACTAAGCAGGTAGAATGGAGGCTGGCGAGAGTGACAGTCCAGAGCAAAAACATTGGACCGATGACTGGGGACCAGGGCAGAAGGACAACAGCTGGAAACCAGAGGCGTCATCAGGAGAGGCTGGCGATCGGAGAGTACAGGGTGAGGAGGGCCCTGGTGAGGAGGGCTAAATTAGGTTCGGTTGGGTGTTTGGTCGCTAGGCAGCAGAGGCTATTGGTTGCTGGGTAGACTGACATCTTCCAGAGCCACATGGACCACACTTTCTCTTGGGGGCTCCGACTTGAGGACGCACCCTGAAAATGGCAAGGGGGCCCCAAGGAAAGGTACATGCTGGGGGGGTTTGAGTTTTCAGGATCCTTTAGCAGGCAATCCAACTGATGTGCATGGCTGGAAGTTAGCAGACCATGTAGGCTGACCAATGGCATGGATGAAAAGGTGGTTTAGGAGAGGGACAGGATCGAAGGCTGAGATGGCCACAAAGTCTACCTGGCCAGGCCGAAATTTCCTTGGCCAAGGCCGAGACTGGGTGCCTGTTCCAGAGCTGCATCTTCCTGATCTATGCTGGGAGTACTATGCAGTACATTAGAAGACATGAATGCTGTTGGTCACCTCATTAAGTTCCCTCATGGAAAACACTAGGTCTGCTAAGGAGCAGACCAGATCAATCTGTCCCAAGGTGCTGGAAACAGGAAGGAGGAGGCAGGCAGGTAGATCAGGTGATAACAAAGGCATGAAATCGTCAAGCTGATCAGCTGCAACATTAAAAGAAGTTCCCAGGTCTATTTGTGTGTGTGTGTGTATGTGTATATGCATATATATGTATATTACACACACAGCCAAAACAGCATGGGAACATGATGGTCTGGCAGGGAGCTCGTGGGACTGGCTGGAGACAGGTGAGTGAGAGGGTGCGGAGGTGAGGAAGATCAAGGGTTACTAAAGGGCAGGCGGACGTGGGTGTGAGGAAACAGACCAGTGGGAAAGAGGGCATCTGGTGGGTGGATGGAGGATGGCAGGAGACAGAACAGCCAAAACAAACAGGGTGGAGACAGGGATCGGAGCCGGAGCCAAGGTAACCCCTGATGACATCACCACGACATCAGGGCTATTTTCAGGGTTATTTTCTCAGACCTGTTAAAGCTTTTCCGCAAAAGCCACAGAGGATAATACACAACTGTTTTCATAGATTAGGCAGAATCAGTATATTCTCCTACGTGTAAAATTGGTGGAGTTCCCCTTTTTTCAAAATATTTATACATATAGTGAGCAAATGATGGGATTTATTTTGTAAGATTTGATACCAATATACATGTAAAAGGTGTTATCGAACTTTTATTTATTTAGTTAGAATAAAAAATTTTAAAAAATTGAATACTGGCAAAACTTGGCAAAAATTTAGCCTCTGGATGATGGCTGCCACCACTATATCACAGATGGTTTAAACACATATGCCGGTAGACGGAGACGTGGTGAATCCGCTCCGACAGGTGTTGTGTAAAGTTTTGCTTTAATAACTGGCTCTGAGGAAATGAGCAATTGAAGTCCTCTTCAAAGGCTGGGTGTTGAGTTGTGGCTCATTAATATTAATAGGAAATGAGAGAGAAATCAAAAAACAGACAGGCTAAGCCTTAAAAAACTACAACTATCCTGAGACCAAGACAGCAGGGCTGAGATCAGTGCAGGATTTAAGTGGCGCGCAGGTGGATTCTTTACGCACAGCAGTGACAGTGTGGTAAGGAAGCAGCCGACACCTCCCTCCGCTAATGGCCGGGCCTCCAGCAGAGACCTGTTCCTCCCCGGACCTGGATGACGTGATGAGCATAGGCGGTTGACATCCGACCAATCGCAGGACAGACAAAAAAATCTGAGTGCCACTGCCGATGGCATCCTTTAAGACAGCAGCGTATTATGAAACTTGTTCTTCTGCAGCTTTGGCTTTCCAATTCATTTAGCGCTCCAGTGGGGGATAATAGCTGTCTGCCATATAGCTCTGATGGATTAATGTGAAGGAAAAAAGAAAATAAAGAAACTTCTTGAGCATAAAAAAAAAAAATCTGGGACTAAGTGTTTAGAAACATGTGAGAGCTCAAGAAATATAGTGATAGAGAAATTGAATACTGTCATTGTAGCAGTTACTCTTTAGTCAAAAAACTTTTATTGAAATTGAATTGAAATGTGTTGGACCACCCAACACCCATCAAGTTAAGAACTCTATCGCCACCTGGTACCAATTTCTGATCTGTATCTGGATATCATCTGACTACGGGCCTGTTTATACCTGGTATCAATAAGCCTTCTACAACATCTCCAGACGGGGTATGAGTGGAGCTGGTGGAGTCTCAATGTGTTGAGTGACCTTTCAACTAGTTGGGAGAATTTTTTTCTCCAGAAAAGAAGCATCTGTGAAGATCATCGAGAGTAAAGGGCGGACATACAAAGTTTAATTGATCTAACATTTCTGCCCTTTAAATGAATTGGGCTAGATTTTAAAAATCTAGTTTAACTGAAATTGTATTAAATTGACAAAATCTGTAATAACGTATTAGCGACGTTGACCAGGGGTCTTGTCTACTGAATGCACTAACCAAGCTCTTTATTCGGAACACCTCACTAGATCCTCCCATTGTTCCAAAACAGCCTCAGGTCTTCATGGTCTGGATCCACAAGATGTCGGAAACTTTCCTCTGAGCTTCTGCTGCAACAGCAGAATCCAGATCCATCAGACCAGGCCAAGTTTTGCCAGTATTCAACAGTCCGGTTCTGGTGAGCGTGGATTCTCAGATTTTCAGATTTGTTTCTTGACTGACAGGGCTGGATCCTGATGTGGTCTTCTGCTGCCCTGCCTCAGCTGCTCCCTGGATGTTTTTATGTTTTTGCCTCCATTCTGAATAAAATCTCAAGAGACTGTTGTGTATAAAAATCCCAGGAGATCAGCAGTTTCAGAAACACTCAGACCAGCCAGCCACAATCATGTTACAGTGATTATTCTGATGGTTGATGTAACATTAAGTGAAGCTCCTGACATATAGCTGCACTGAAATCCAGCCACACGATTGTCTCACTGGTTATTCCATGAATAAGCAGGTGTACAGGTGTTCCTAATAGAGCGCTCAGTGAGTGTTCATATGGCTGTTGAGTACACTTAGTGTTTGCATCAATAGCTCTTTCATGTGTGAAATACAATATCACATTATATCAGGTCGTATGGATTTTTATTATAATCAATACATGACCTTTCTGTTACCGTCCATCATCTCATCCACCATGCAAACCAACATAGATCATCATATACACTAAGTGCATCTCAAATACAATTGATGAAATTGAAAACCCAGTGTATTCTCAGCCTGTTTGGCAAGATTTTCAAATATTCACTGTAACTTTCTTGCTGTTATCAGTTAAGGAAAATTAGCAGGGAAAGGTTCCTTGGTAATGAGCAAGAACTGTATATAGTGACAACTGAAATTGTAATATATAAATGTGCTTTTTTTAAATCTAATTTTATAGAATTCTTGCTGTACCCTAAGTGCTGAATTTCTATGATATAGTACAATAATACATGATATATAATATATCATTTAATCCACTCTCTGCTGCTCTATATTTGTCCGTGTAGATAATCCTCTTCTGCACGTGAGCTTCTGGCATCCCCTTCTCCCCACTTCCATTCAGACTAGACAGTGGAAGAATTGTGGCCCATCTCCAGCACACACTCCAGCTCATAAGTCCGGTGAGCCGGCGGATCAATCTGGCAGAGTTTCAGGTCGGAGGATTTGTCTGTAAACACAACCCTTACTCTGTGATGACCCCAGCCGCTCAAAGAAAACTCTCCTTTTGGTTTCATCAGTTTCATCGGGGGGGGGTCTTACTTCCACGGAGCTGTTGTAGCTGCATGACGTCCATTTTCTTTAGCGTCGTTCTCTCAACTGACCACAGCCACTTATTCATTTCATTTCACTGAAATTATTTAGCAAGACAAATTTCAGCATCATAGACATTTCAGTTGTGTTGATTAATAATTTCCCTTTAATGTGCATGATAATAGAATAATTCTACCATCAAATAATTTAAAAGCTACATAATGACCCGTGACAACACAACTGATTTGTCTTTAAAAACTGATTTAATTTTCATTTAAAACGATCCCAGTCATCATCCACCCAACGGTTCCCCACAGACACACACTGAGTAACTCGACCAGAAATCATGATGGGTTTCGCCGGGTCGCTGAGCATCTGAGCCGCCAGCTTCTGTCGAAATTTAATACTGGAAAAAAATATGAACGTTTTCAAGAATACGGCAGTGGTGAGTGATTCCTATCCAAAACCGATACTGCACAATAGTATAATGCTTAGGAGACTTGACTGTTGTAGAATCTGCCCGTGACCAGTATGTTACACAATAACTTTATTGTGGAGACAATGACATGTTGCCTTTAGAATGGTGCCAGATAAAAGAATAAGCACATTCACCAAACTGCATGATAATCCATTTAGCTGGTGTGCAGATCACATTCACTCTGAACAAATGTCAGCCCGCTGGGGGTCTGTGGACAATGAACAGCTGGACACATCATCAGGAGCATCCATGGCGATTGTAGACCGGACCAAAGTGGTGGGCCGACCGACTGGCATCGACATCCGACAGGACAAAACGAAACAAAAACACATACTTACTGCATGTGAGCACTGATGCATAATGTACATACGAGTCTTAGCATAAGGTGCTGATGGGCCAATGAGGAAGGAGGATTACACTGTAAAAACTTCAAATCATATTCTTTGGCATAAATAACCATTGCAGATTTTTCAGCATTAATGTAATATTAAAGTAGTATTAAAGTACATCGGAGTCCTGTTAACTTAGAATCTTAATCTGTGATTAATTACAAAGAGCCAGTTCTGCTGACATGTCCTCTTTAGGTGGGATATGAAGGAAAACAATTTTCACCCCATATTTACTTCATTGTTTGCATTGCAATATCTCATAATAGGCTATCTCAAGTAAAATTTTCTTTCATACCCCCTTTTAATCAGATCACTTTTGGTTTCAAATGAAATTTGTTTAATCACCACTTTCAGAATTTATAATCATCAATGATAATGCCCTCAGCTGGAAAAATGTCAGATTTACTCTGCTTGTCAAATGAAGTTATTTAACAGCATTGTTAGCTCACTGGCGTAGACTTTCCAGCAGTCATTTAGGTTAAGACTGCTGATTGTGACCGCTGGCAGTGCTGCTAAGGCTGTCTGGGGGAATCAGGCAGTGAAAATTAAGTGAATATTCAGAACTGCAATAATTAAAAATTAAGAATATGTTATCCTAACTTGGAAAAATTTTGCAGAAATAAAATTATAGGTTGGATAAGTTAAGAATTGCCCCAAACTCGAAATTTTGCTGAAGTTTGCTGCCTCGAAATTTTGCGTTTTCTCAACTTTTTCTTTTTCACAGTGTAATTTCACAACATTAGGTTTCTATTTGAACTGTTGACAAAAGGAGAGAAGCCGCTGGAAATGTATTGAGATGGAATGAGTGAGGTGCATCCACCACTTCCAATCAATGATAGATAGAGGTCCCCTGCAGACAGACAGACAGACAGACAGACTCAGATCGTGATGTCCGCATCCAGAGGTCCGAACACAGCCTAACTTCGGTGCTGAGGGGTTTTAAAGATAAAAAGCTTCCTTTTGCAGACTCATGATGACGCCAGCTGCTGTCGGCTTACAACCTGCTGTTATTTTTAGTGGGGACACAGGGTTGAGTGTGGACCTTATCGCTGTCCTGGGGGTCGTCACGGGCGGACAGCAGGTCTGAGAGGCACCTTGCGCGTGATCGGAGTCTGTGATGCAGCCGCGGTACAAGGTGCTGATTCCTTCGGTGATGTGCCGGAGATTAACTGCCACCTCTTCTAGCCGGTTCACTTTGGCTGTTCCGGTCCCTTCTCGGAGTATATCAAAGTGCCACTGACCAAAATAAAACTGGAAATTTTTAAAGAGCAAAGAGTCTAACTTTAACCTTTGTAATGAAGATAAAACATCCTGGAGCAGCTTCACAATAAAAGCCTCCCCCTGGATGGCATTGGAGAAAAGGGAAGCTACTGCAGAAGTGCACAGGTGGTATTAAATGAACTGTCCAACACTTTGGGGAATGTGCTTTTGCCTTCTCTCTGAGAGTGAGATATTTGGACAGATATCAGTCCAATGTCTGAGTGTTTCTGTGAGGCTGCAGTCAGGATGTGGTTAGCTTAGCTTAGCATAGAGACAGGAAGTGGGGGGAACATCTTAACTGGCTCAAAGCTCAAAAATCAACCTACTAAGCTCAGTAATTACCACATTGGCTCTCGTTTCTTTAATCTGTGTAAAAATGTGAAACAGTTTGTGATTTGAACTATTCCTGCACATGTGACACATTAAGGTCTACCAGTAATGAGGGGGGCAAAGACTGCTGTTTATCAGGGTTAATTATACTACTGTCCGCCCTAAATCTTGTTAAGCTCTGAATGCAGCAACTCGCTGGGCCTGTGTGCTGTGTTCGCTGCCGCTGCACAGGAATAAATCCCATTCATTAACATTGTTTTTCGGCTCTTATCTGGCTCGCTAATGCTAACTTCAGCTGCGGCCGAGCGAGAGGCGCGAACCGAGGCCAGTCGGCTACAGCTCTGCTTTTTATACTTGGCACCACCGCCGCTATCACAGTCGGGGGTCAGCGGACAAACCAGACCTCGCGGTCTTTCCTATTAGGTCACAGTTACGGAGGGATCAGAGGATTCAGTTCAACTCTTAAAAATCCAAGCAGGCAGAGACTGGCTGAATTTGACCAGAAATAGAAAAAAGAAAACAAAAACAAAAAACATTTTCACACACTTAATGTGAATTTTGTTGGAAAAATCATCTCCGACATCATATGCCAACAAAACCCTACGTGATTATGTGAACAGCTCGGTAAGAAATAAAAATAAAAATGAGTAATTGGGGCATAGTTACATTTTAATGCTCCGTCTCCTTCAGCTGACCTTTCCTAGATAATTAATGGTTCAAACCCTTACAGTATAATACAGTGAAGCATCGGCAGTAGAGAAGGAGGTCTGGATCGGAGCCAGCCTTGGCTCACATTGCTCTTCGGTATCCAGTGGATTAATGGCTCCGCTGCTGCCAAGTTACGTGCAGCGTCCTGCTCTGTAGTATCCAGCTCCAGGTTTCCTAACTACTGCATGCCCCTTTTACTCCAACACAGGACGGAGCACACACTTCTTCGGCGTGACTTTAATGCGATCGCTGTGTCATATTAGCTACCTCTCAGATGTGCACCAGAGAAAAACGGCGTTCCTTCCCGCGCTGCGCCGAGCGTGGCCGATGCGGCTCTTGGCACGTGAAGAAGGACAAATCTCCTTGGCAATATGGTTGTATTTAAGTCGCGTTGACTAAAAAGGCTGTGTAGTCTGCGTGCGTGCGGTTCAGTGTGATAAACACTGTAATCTAGCTTCAGTAGTAGCCTGGCGTATTATCAAATGTAAACAAGCGGGGAAATTTCGGAGCTAACAAACGCTCTGTGTGGTTGGTTTGTACAGCAGCAGCTGCGGCGGAATCAGCTGTGTGCAGGAAGGTTCGTTCGACTGTTTGTAGCCAGTTTATTTCTTTTCAAGGACCTATAAGATAAAGAAAAGAAAATTTTATTCTATATATACTGTTTATACTATATACAAACTATATACAAACTTAATGCATATAGTTATGGTACAGTGTTAGCGAGGTGGATGCATCATCTGGATTTTTTTCTTGTCATGGTAGATGCAACGGCATTTACGCGCTCAGGGCTCAAAGCACATGGAAATACAACATGCAAAATCTGACATATAACATATGTTATATAACACGCCATATAACATGCGAACAAGACTGGCAGACAGCATCTTATTTGCAGCACGGGACTGACACAACTTGCCAACTGAGTGAATTTAGTTCCCTCATATTTGCGCAGAGCCGTGAGTAATTGGAAAATGAAAGCTCCGTCTCATGGTTGTCCGCAGCAGCACTTCACAGACTTCAAAGCGTCGCCCGGGCTACACCAGCAAATCTCCTCACAGAGACACCGCTCCACCACTGCCGCCACTTCGGCGGCTCGTCTCCAGGACAGAGAGCGTCCTCCTCCGCCCCCGAGCGGATGCACAGGGCCGTTATCGAGCGATAGGCTGAACATCTCGATCGGCCCCGTCATTTGTCCTCTCTTTTATGCTTGGAACAATTGCACGGGTGTCTTGGTGAGTCTGTAGAATAAGAGTCCACAGTCTGCAAGCCAAGACTCACACTAAGCAGGAAACGGAGACATAAAATTGGCATAAAACGCCTCTGCAAATTTCAGTGAATTTTTTTTTTCTAAAGTAGGACACTGGCGGAGGCAGCTGCTTAAGATAATACAAATAGGTTTGTTTGGAGGAAAGGGTGCACACACATCTACTGCACTGATCATTCCTTTTAGAAAATAATACGATGTTTAGGCAGCAATGGTAATTGGGGTTTTCGCCTTTCCTTTGATTCCATTGTCAGGCCAGACCCGGCTTTGGAAAAAGGCAACACTCACTTTCTCATTGAAATGGAAGTCTAGAGCTCCTGCTTCCAAAAATCCTCTGGACCGACCACTGTGCGGCACAGTGGATGTCCAGATGTGCAGAGGTGTGGAGGTGGACGGGACTCACTTTTTTACATTCCTCACTTATCATGTGCAATACCATAAAATCCTTCATTAAGCCCCTTTGAATGATTCATCACATCAAGATCACAAAGACAAAGAGATCTCGGAGTATTTTTCAACCCCCCCCCCCTTTATCCAGTAGTTTTTGTGCCCAAACGTAGCCAAACTTTAACTGTGGCGGTGTTGGGAAGTAGGAAGGTACTGGCAAATTATATTTTGTGTGGGACAAGCTCTTCAGATCAAGAATATCTGCTGGAAATGTACATGATTTACAGAATTTCTGGAAGGTATTTTCTGACAATATTTGAATGGTTTTAGCAACTAAACATAATTTGCGGCTCAGCGGTAATTTCCATACAGGATAATACTGTACCCACTTTTTCTTCATCCTCGGTTTGTCATAGACAGTAAAGTTGTGTGTGTGCAGTTCCAGTGGGTGTGCGAGTGTGTCGTCCATGCTTTTAATGCTGTATCTGTTGCCATTGCAGCAGAGGATGATGAGTCCCCCACTGCATTTTCCTCCCATGAAGTTCTAGCTAACCGTTAATCCGGTTCGTCACATCACAGAGCTTCTGTATCCACCAGCTCAGAAATCCTCAAGTCATTTACCCTGACGGGAGGAAAAAAAAGAAGAAGAAAAAGAAGAAAAAGAAGGAAAAGAAGGAGCTTAGCTTACTATGACCAACTGCCACATAAGATTTCACAGTGCACCGCCATCCTCCCAGTTTACTGTAATTAGCTCAGAGTTAGCCACCTAAGGAGCTGCTCTGCTCCCTCTCGCTCCACCATCGTACAGTAGGTGCTGAATACATTCATACATTCACTCTGTTTAAAGTCACTATTTCGATGAGTAGTCTCTTTCTAGGGCAGCATTTTTGAGGGATTACCTCCTTGTTGACACTGCAGGGGAGAAGAAAAAGAAAGAAAGGTGGACTATGAAGAACGATTCCTCTCACAGTTTTGTCTGTCATTTTTTATCAGTGACACTACACTCAACTGCTGAGAAATGGGGGCACGGTAACATGGCTAGACAGAGGTTCGACGGGCCAAGCGAACCCAGGCTGTTCTCCCTGGGAAGAAAACCGCACCCTTCGCTCGTTCGAATGCTCACGTACGGCAGAAGTTCATATTTACCAGACAACGGAGCCGTGGGACCTACGACTCTCGTCTGTCCTGATCAAAGGTGAAATGGTGAAAGCAACAAGTTTTCAGGCCCAGAAGATTGTTAATCGCTTCCCAAGTGCCGTCGACAGCGAACGTCGTTTCTTTCAACCAGGTCCAACTTTCACTGAAAGATCTTTAACCAAACAAACAAAATTTGACCCAAAGCACAATTTCTCTATAGCTAACCTAATCTTACCGGGAAGCAAGGATTTTAAACAGGCAGAGGCCGCCAGCGTGGTCCTGTGATAAGCTTGTTTGGGTCATTGTTAAAGTGACATTTAGTTTGACAGAAACAGAGACAGTCAGAAGCCAGACTCTTTCAGCTGAACCCCCCAGGGTATCCAAGAGAAACTGAAGGATCACTAGCAACATTTCAGGTGCACTACTTTCAGTTTGACCTCTTGACTAAAGTGGCTCCTCTGGATAAACTGTCGACTACTTTCCAACCTGTCTGATCATCTGGCTGCTTGTGTCAATGTGTTCTCGGGTCCCAGAAATGACCTTGATCACAATGTCACCCTAACTTCAAAGGGATGAAGAAACTAGAAAAATCAAACCCAAGTTTGTAATTGTAATCAGCTTTGAATGTACAACTAAAACAAGAGGGAGAAAAAGACCTTGCCAGTTGGGAGAAGGGGTCAGGTGGGCTCATTACTGATCTTACCCCTGGGAAAGCGGTGATGGAGCAACCTTAGCACCATGGGCAGATATTTATCCCCTGGTACCGTTTCATTTCTGAGGAAGTGAATGTCGACCTTGTTGGTGTGAGTTTTCCTACAGACAGGGCGGAGATGCAGAACCTCATGGCAACGACATCTTGGGTGTTGCTCGTTGAATTTTCAATGAATTTTACACCTCACTGCTCTGCTCAAAGTTGAACCGGCTTCAAATCTGGCTCGTTTGTCGATGACTTTCCGATGCGCGACCATTAAGATGGCCGCTCTCCACAACAGAACCCCAAAGTCACCCGAGACGGACTCTAAACTCGCGTTGTGGTAGTCTTGAATTTAATCTTGATGGTCTGGTCCTTCTCCGAGGGAGGATAGTTGCTGGGGCTCTCTTCTCTCTCCGTCCTGCACCGTAATCGGATTACCTTCACCCCGGATGCCTGTTGTTTAGCTGACATATGAGCGCTAAGTGAAACAAAAAGACTTGACAGCGCAGTGTCTGCTCTGCTCTGTCAGGGTAGAGCTCTGAGGATCATGCTCTCCCTGCTGGTGTGAAACACATCCACACTGAGATTCACACTGCGCGCCGAACGCTGTTTATTTGTTTACCTGCAAATTCCGACAAGGGTCGTTTCACCTGGAGGAACAAACAGCCCAACAATGGCCGAGCATAAGAATAGTCCCAAGACGTTTGCTGTCACTACTTCTTTTTAAACTTCATCACTTACCACCATGCAAACTGTAATTAAAGCGGGTTCCGGTGTTTAGGGCAGATAAGAGGGTGCTGTGTGTGGGCGACGCATGTTGAATGGAAGCGCCACGCGCAGCGTTCCCGTGTGGACGCAGCCTATCTCAGGGCCGCCGATAGGCCTGGTCGGCCCCATGGCTGCCGTGGCGTCAGGGTTTGTCAAGTTGGCTTCCCAAGCACTGCGGCTTATCTCCCCGGCGCATGTGGGCAGCAGGGCCACGCCGGCGTCTGAGAAGCCAAGGTCATCTCCCCTTTCTCTCTCTCTCTCTCTCTCTCTCTCTGGCTCACGAGGACAGAAAGCACAGTCGTCCTCGGACAGCGTACATGTGCTGACAAAGGGAAAAAAAACAGAAAACTGGCGGATGCCGAGAGAGAAAAGGGAGAAAATGTTGTTGGACATGTCAAGACTTCTCTTCTTGTGGCTCAGTCCACCTCAGTATGAGTTTGATTTACATATAGAGAGAATAGACACACATTCAGCCGTTATCCATCTCGGTAAAGTCAACATCTCGCCTCAGTGTCTTATGTATGGCCTCAGAGTCCAGACTTCATTATCCAGGAGGCCCAGAGACCAGCGCTCCGCTTTGTTTGTTATCATTTGATTAAACACACCTTCATCCAAGAATATGGACCATCTAAGCACAATATGATATAATATTATTAACATTGGGTCAAATGGCAGTGTGTGGTGGGGACGGTGTAGCTCGTAGTGACAAACTCCCGGTGAATTTTCAGCGACTCTCCACTTCCCCTCAGCCAAGAAGAAAGTCGGAATGTCTCCAGGCTCATTGTTTTGGCTTCACAGCTGCGACGTTACTGTTTGGATTCGCTCTTAATGCTCCCATCAATCTTCTCTCCGGCGTTGGAGGTGGCGGCGATGGCGGCGATGGCGGCGGTGGCGGCGGCAGGGATGTGTTCGGTGAAGAAGCGATGATGAAGCGGCTGCACGCTGCCTTCCCAGCACCGAGCAGCCGTCGGACACAGTTGGAGACTTTCAGCAGCTAAAGAGCAGCATGTTCTTCTCGGAGAGGGAATATTGGTCATTGATGCGGTGGACACCTGGTGTTGCCCCGTGTCTGCCGACGCTGTCGATGAAACATAACTGTTTCGTAGCAGTTTTGTAATATGTTGTGTTTATGGATTGTTCCTCTGACCCCAAGTGGCCCAAATATCAATTGATGCTGCTTGAAGGTCTTAAAAATAACTTTCCTCTGCAGAACTAGCTGATACTTCAGTTTGAGTCGATGCTATAGAAGTTCTTCAAATCTGAAACGTTAGTACTGAAGTTTACAAAAATTTTCGTTAGCAGCATTTACAGCCTGAAGTTTCACAGCAACGTAGCTGAGGAGTAAATTTTTACCACTGCAGGAATTTAAACTTTTATATGTTGTTCATATTTCATTAAAACACTATATTTAGACCTTGAAATGTGATCAGAATACTTTTTTTTAGATATTTTTATGCCTGAGGCTGTAACGATTGAAACAGAAATAGAATATATTTGAAACACAATTTTGTATCAGCATGTTTTTTTTGTTTCCTTAATCCTGATTATTGACCGTGGTTGAGTAATTGTGTAATATTTGTTGAGCGACTGTGGCTCATATCATGAAATACAAATTTCTCTACATGACTTTATCAGGGTTTGGTCACCAGAGCGATGTAAGTGAACAAAACCAAACAGCAGGATGCGAGAGGACCTGAAGCAACGTGTATTTTTTAGGTTTGACTCTGACATTTTGGTAAAGGGGCTAAAATCGTCCTGTTTTTTTGAGTCCGCCCTTCCTCTTTCCGAATGCTGCATCTCACACCCTTGACTTCCCAGCAGCACCGGGCAGCAGGTGTCAAACACGGCGAGTGCCGTCGCCCATCTGTCCAGCTGGGGCTGCCGGTCACCTGGCCGCCGGGGCTGCCGTCGTCACGGCAGCAGCAGAGCATAAGGAATGAATGGCATTTAACCACCCGCATTTAACGGATGGAGCGCCTGTTCCTCAGCTTCCTGTCACCTCGGTCCTACCCAGCAGCCTAAGCAGCCTCCACCTGCTGGCCCCCTGCCACACACCTCCATCACGGGGTGACAACGAACCGGGGAGATGCTCAAAAGATACATAGTGTTACACCTTAGCAAACCACATCACAAGTCCTCCTTGTGCTGCGTAATAGAATCACTGTTAAAAGAGGAGAGAAAAATAATCAGGATGCCTGTTGAATTGATTTTGAACCAGGCTCTGACGAATGCGTGGGAGTCTCTCCACCAACGGCAGGATTTCTTTCCCTCACTCTGTTTGCTCAGGCCTTCCCACTCCCATCAACTCTCTCCATCTGCCTTCTCCTCCCACAGCTTTACTCCGGCTCTCGCCCTCTCTGCTTCTGTCCCCCTGCTTTTGGAAAGAGACGACTTCCTCTTCGGAGATGCCGTATAAGAGGCAGTCCCTGCCAGAGCTGGAGCTTAGAGCCTCCAGACACTAAATCCTGGAGTGAGCCCAGCAGGTCTGTTTACTTTGAACAGGTACGAGGTTTAAACTGAGTCTGTAACTTGTGCGTAGAAGTGCAGGAGAAGCTGAGATTCTTCACAAGTTACAGATGCTTGAGGATCCTGTTTGACGACTGTCAGAGATTTAGTGACGATGCAGGTGCTGCTGTGTAAAACAAAAGTGTCTATCGTCAACTGAACTCCACCATAGTTGACATAACAATCTCACCTCCAGGTTCATTCAGCAGCTGCTGTGGACTCAAATCACATCCTCTTCATCGGTAGATCGCTGTCCTCCATTTGTCAGGGAACTGTAATTAAAAAAACTGTAATTCGAATTTTTTGGGAGCCCTTTAAGGACTCGTCACCAAGAATTAACTTGTAAGATTATCTTTTGGCGCAGATTAACAACACTTCATTCTCAAGAATACTGACAATGTTTGATGGCTCTTTTATTTAGAGTATTTTAGCTCGTCCATTTACTCTCCAGTTTCCTTCCCTCGTGAAAACGGCAGCAGTTGATTGTGAAGGTGTCCTTTTCCTCAGCTCTGTAATTACCACCACGGCACAGCGATCTCTTACGCAGCTTAAAATAATATGACCCCCATCACATGCCTCACGGTTTCTCTGAGCTGAATTTAAAACACAGGAGGCTTTTGGTTTTATACAGAAGTGCAAACATATTTTGTTTTTAGACACTGTGTGTTAGGTGTGTGTTAGTGACTAGTTTTGGGTTTTAGTGTGTTTCTATGCTTTCACACCAGCTTGAGGGTGGTGGGCTGAGCAGTGGAGGGATGTTGGCTGAGTGGCTGCAGTCATTGGGTCAGGACCACGTGATGCGCACAGGCCCAGGAGGCCTCTTCCCATGCACCATTATAAAAGGAGAGGTTGTAAGCCAGGAAATACGTAGCTCTGTTACGAATAACTTAAAATGACGCTCTGTATGATCAGAGTTGGATCCAGCACGTGTGTCAAACGTTCTCCGACGGAGGAGGAACTCGACTGAGCATGCTCACAAAAATACCTAAGCAAAGGGAAATATACACGACAAACACACAGACAGGATGTAATCTGGGAGCAATTGTCACTGGCGTGAAGGGGAGGGGGGCATCTTTGAATTTGGTATCAAGTTCTCCTTAGCACATCCATGCCTTTATGGAGCTTGTCAATTCAGTTTATATTGTCCTTTAGTGGAGCAAACAATAAAACCAATTGCATTTGGGATGATTTTATATTTATTTTACCTTTATTTTACAACTGTATAGTTTATAGTTCTTGGACAAATCAAGGACCATAGGCAGAGTTGAGGTAAGACCGAGTTCCAGCCGTCACATCATCAGTTCATCTCCCCTGAGGCTTGAGAGGGAAACTCTACGTCTTTGCCCTCCATCTCCTTAATCTAGCTCTCGCAACTTAAGAAGTAATTACTTTCACCATCTTCCACTGCCGCTCTCATCTCGTCCTGCCACTGTCTCTCTCCGCTCTCGCTCCCGTCAGCTCCAGCACGGCGTTTATTAAGATAACATCACAGAATATTCCATCAGACATCCTTCGGTGACGGGACGAGCGGCGGAAATGGAGGCACCGCAGGCCGTGAGGTTCACAACAGATTAGAAGAGTAATAGAGGGGGAGGCTCCCAGTAACTGCAAAGTGGATGTTCTCATTCTTTGGTTCCTGTGAAAACTAGTCTGTGTCTCCAGCTGTTCGAGGTGACGGTAGATGAACAGAAACAAAAACCAACCCAATGGCGGTGCGCCCTACTGTACGCTTTCAATTTGGCCCTGTACACCATCATCTTGATCCGCTGAACTGAACGAATCAAGATGCGATCGGAGGGCAGACTCTCAGCTTCAAATCAAGTGGTTTCACAAAAACATCACAGCCACTTTTATACAGAGTCCCTCATTTTCAGGGGCTCAAGACTAATTGGACAAACCAACATGGTCATAAACATGAGGATTTTTTTAATAGTCGGGTGAAAATCCTTAGCAGCAAATGACCAAACACCTGCAAAACTAATGATGAAGTCAATACCAGGGTCCAGTGTCCAATGTCTCAGCTTCTTACCCCCAAAAACCACAACCTAGCCAAAAATGATGTGACCATTAAACATGATATCATGTATTATTTGCCTAAAGGTATCTGGCAACATCAGCAGTTGGTAGTATATAAGAGTAATTTTCTGGAAAAAGGGTTGACTGTGGACAGAGTTCATAGTTTTATATATTTCATATTATATTTTATATATTTTATGTATAAAATATAATATAAAACCCAGACAGACGCAGGAGGAATAATCCAGCTCCACTCTGACACTAAATCACTGGAGTACTGTGGTAAGATCTGTGAGAAGAGAAGCTCTGTTGGGCGACTGAGAATCTTCACAGACGTGAGTCAAAGGCGGCTCGACTCGGTCATAGATACACGAAGACGTTTCCCCTCTCGACCAATCCTGGGCTCCGACTGAGTCAGAAACACCTCCGACAGCTGGAGCTACACCAAGGTGTAGGTCACAGTGTTCCGCCTCGCTAGCACGGCATCGCATCAGCTTCAGTCCACGCAGCCTCACCTGCACGCGCCCCC
Organism: Istiophorus platypterus; assembly: GCA_016859345.1. Taxonomy (NCBI): domain Eukaryota; kingdom Metazoa; phylum Chordata; class Actinopteri; order Istiophoriformes; family Istiophoridae; genus Istiophorus; species Istiophorus platypterus. Next base: position 17,698,523 of record CM029130.1, read on the forward strand.
TCCTGCAGGGCAAACTCTCACCATTAGGCAACCCCACCCCCAAAAAAAGGAAAAATTCGATGCATGTTCCAAGCTGCCCTGGCCACACCTCAACATGGCAGCAGCCATCACATGTGAACTTATGAGAATCCACAGGAAGGAAGGAGACCTCCTGCAGGGGAGAAAATGACAGCCCTTCAGCCCCCTTCCTTTCTGCCTGACGCAGAATGGTTTCACACAAATATGGGGGTTTTTTTGTTTTTTGTTTTTTTGTTTCATGGCAATTGGAGTGGTCTCCAATTGCCATGAAACAGCCGTCAGTATAATCCGCATCACGCTGCGTGTCCAGGGTGACCGCTGGATTTGCAATCAAATGATTAAAAGGAGCTGGTGTCTTTCCTTCTGTTAACTTGCCGTCTGTTGCCTGCTTTTTTCTGCCGCGGATCTGTAGGTGGAGCTGTTCCTCTTCGGCTCCCATCCGTGACCTCTCCTCTAGCCCACCATTAGGCCGAGATCTCCTCTGGAGCAACAGTTTGGTTGCATGACAAAGGTTTTCATAGAATAATTTCCTCACAATTCACTGTGTATGTTCCATAGCCTCTTCTTTTTGTGGCCTGCTGATCTGTGCTTGAGCCACAAGCGTTTCATTTTTTTTCGACCCTTCGCTGTTCGTGTTCTCTTAATCTACATCAGCTTTGATGTATGGAGTTTTCTCTTTCGGCTAAATGATTTTTGCTATGTTTGGTTTTGACATTTCACCGAACTGTGACGAACGTTGCAAAAGATGGATTTGCTCAACTAGATTCAAATTTCTTACACGGTGAAACAATTTTTGACGTGTTTTCATTTTTTGCACACAGATGCATCAGTGTTTTTTTTTAAACGAAGAAAGAAATGTGCGAGTTAACCAGACCCATCATGTCGTTTCCTCTTTCTATTCCTATCTTTGCTTAAGCTCTCAGCTCCGCACATCCCCTCTAAATGAGCGACACACTCATTTACATGCTCACAGCGTCTAGAAGTAGAGATATTAATGGCTAAGAGCTTTTCTCTCTCCTCAAATTCTGCCTTTCGCTGTTTTCACCACCTCTCCCTCGCTCCCGCCTCCTTTTTTTTTGCCTTTGAATCATTCAAGCAGCTTTCAGGGTCCAGGCTGGAGCATCTCTTGCTTAACAACTTGGCATCGGTGCGGGAAAGATTAAGAAAATCTTCACTCTCAAAAAAAAAATGCTGATTCACACAAGTTGGGTTTTATCGGCAGTGCCAGCGGAGTGGCCCGTCAAAGGGACGCACAACAGCCATTAAGACGGCGCCAAAGCTTTAATGATTCTGTGCTGTGATTGGCTGTCACTGCCTCTGCTCCATCTGCAGCGTGCCGTCCTCTCATTTTTGAAAGATAATCATTTGCATATTAGCAGTGGAATACGTTATAGAGCTTGGCAGGGGGAGGGAAACGGCTTCCTGAACCCCCAGATTGGACAATTTCCTTTTTCTCTGTTTTCCTTTCTCTGTTTTCTGATCATCAAATGCTTTGCGATATGAATTCATTTAGCAGAGGCTGCTGATTTTCATCTCTTTATCCTTTGATTGTAGTTCCTGACCTTGATTAATAGAAATCATTATCGTGCTCACAGTTTCTGTCACCCATTAAAGCTGGTAAAAGTTAGCTTGCTCGGGGCTTCTGGATGGCTCTGATAAAAACCCCATCCTGATCCAGTTATTCATTACACTTAGTGGGGGCCAAGGGTGACGTGTCGGTTGGTCATTCCCACACTTTGGTCCACAGTGAGATATCTGCACAACCACTGGCCAGATCACCATGAGGTTAATCGTATGCAGTTATTCTCCAAAGAGAATAAGTTCTTTCCTTTACAAATTGGCACAAGTTTCAGCACCTCTTTTTCAGAGGAAAAAAATGTGAATCATGGTGTGTTGCTATCACCTACCTCCATGCAAATATAACAAAAAGGACTTAAGAGTTTACATAATTCATTCAGAAAAGTAATTTTAATATTGCTGCTCGGCCTCTGAGGTGAAGTTTGTGTTTTTGTTTTTTTACCCACTGAATTTTTCTCTTGGGATCAAATGTACCTTTTGTTGTGTTTTTCATCCGCTACAGTGCAAAAGGGAAAAGAATCCAGATGCAGATACACAAAGGAAGATTAGATTTAAGGGACTTTACAAGAAGCAATGGTCAATATCAGGCTCGCATATGGACAGCTTGAGGGCAGTCCAGTAACAGGAAGCCTTAGCCTTTGACATGCTGCCAGTTGGTGACCTAAGCAAAGACCAACAAGTCCTCTAACTTTAGACGACCGTATAGGTTGCTTGTCCCCACCCACTGAACGGACACCTGGGATCATCTCCTGAAATAGGGCCCTCACGGCAGCGGGCGGCACCGGACCACTGGCGCCATGGTTAGAATACGAATCCTGTGATTGAGCTTATTGAACCGTCCTGGCTCGGTTCGGTTTATGCACAAAAACAACCCAACTGGTTTAGGAAAAGGTCCTGGTTTGGCCTAAAGGAAGCATTTAGCTAAGGCTATGTCGTGGCTACAACAACAGATATGCAGTTAAGTTTGTGGAACAGTCACAGATCAAACAGATCAAAGGGATCTCTGGTTTCAAATGGGAGACAATCATCTCCTGTGTCACAGTCCAAGGTAGCTTTGGGGATTGAACCAAATGGGTGTGGTTTACTGAGGGAATGAGGGACAGGGAGCGGACACTGGCAACGACAAAGACTGGGTCAGAGACAAAGACTGGGTCTGAGACAAAGACTGGGTCCATGATAAAGACTGGGTCCGAGACCAAGACTGGGTCCGAGACAAAGACTGGGTCAGAGACAAAGACTGGGTCTGTGACGAAGAGTGGGTCCGAGACAAAGACTTGGTCCATGATAAAGACTGGGTCCAAGACAAAGATATGGTCCATGATAAAGACTGGGTCTGTGACGAAGAGTGGGTCCGAGACAAAGACTTGGTCCATGATAAAGACTGGGTCCAAGACAAAGATATGGTCCATGATAAAGACTGGGTCCGAGACAAAGACTGGGTCTGAGACAAAGACTGGGTCCATGATAAAGACTGGGTCCATGATAAAGACTGGGTCCGAGACCGGGTCCATGATGAAGTCCCATGATGAGGACTCGGCCCAGGGGAAGGAGGAAAGTCTGCAGCCAGAGTGTCAGTCTGAGGAGGGACAGACGGGTGTGCACCAGCCGCTCTGCTTCATCAATAATATGTTGGACGGATCATAATAAGTAACGCAAAAAAACCCCCCCCCCCCCCACACCACCACACCACACACACACCACACACACACACACACACACACACCTCTCTCTCTTTTGTTTTTTTTTTTGTTGTGTCCAATCTCCTGTCATTTCCAAATCAAATGATCCGACCACACACACACACTCACACGCACTGAGCTGAGTTGAGAGGAGAGAGAGGAGAGATGAAACTCTCTGCTACTCTACTGCTTTTTTGCCTTTTTTTCCTCTGAGTGCAGTGATAGATGAAAAAAATTCTGAAGAAAAAAAAAAAAAAAAAAAGAAAATGTTATATTATATTTAGCCCCCCACAACACACACACACACACACACCACACCCCCCCAGGGCTTGCACATTTGCCATTGGCAATTGCACATCTGGGACTGGAGGACATTTTATATTATATATATTAATTAATTTATTATTCATTATATTTATATGGTGCTGATTTAACTTTCATGTGTCACGCCAAGGCTGGACCAGAGCGCCGTCTCTGGTTGTCATGTGGACGCTGACGGACGGATGATAAGAATGCCACCGTGGTCACGCTCCCGTATGGCCGCCGTCCTGTCACTTTCTGTGCTCCGTACATGCCTTCTCCAGAAAGGTGATTGATAGCTGCTGGCCCTAAGGGCTACCCGGGGTGTGATCTCGTCCCCCCTCGGCCCAGCGTCCGGCCCTGCTCTCCAGGAGACGGCTGTCAGTTACGATCCCCCGTCCGTCCTACGTCTGCCCCTCCCCTCTGTATGCGCTTGGCGGATCCCCTCGGGCCCCTGACTCATCCTGCAGGGGTGCTCGCATTGCCACTGACTGACACGCTACGAAATTACACATATGGCCCCCCGCTCCGGAGGAAGGCTCCACCACGGTGCCACAAAAGCCACAGGGCATAGCAAGGGCTTCCTCGGCAAATGGCAAATATGTTTAAAGACATTAAGGCGGCTCTCGCTGCTGCCAACTCATCCCCATCACACCCACCATCTCCCCCTTCCTGTTATCTTGCATAATTTGATTTTCCCACTCCATTGTTTTCTCCCCAGTGGCAGTTGACATGGGGTAATGAAATTAAGCTCAGTATCTTGAGCTGTGGGAGCAGGCTGCCACCGTGACAGGGCCACATGCTTACAGTAGCAAAACTTCAACAAAATGCAACCTCACAGAAATCGCTTCATAGACCTTCCATCAGAAATGCCTCGTCTCTCCCTGATGCCAGAAAAACTCGTGCACGTGTGTGAAGCTTGACACTGCGGGACAAGACCTGGAGTTTTGACCTGCAAAGACCTGCAAAGATGACAGGAGCGAACAATCCATCGGTTTGTTTCGAGCCTCTCCGACTGTCTGACAGCTCGTGTTTCTTGACCCTTCTCTTGTTCCCAACGTGTTCCAACATCATAGCCGTTACGTTGGCAAGCACACGACTGACAGAAATGGACAAAACTGCAAAAGTAAGACCCCAGTTGGAAGTGGAAATTCCTTCAACAGCGGTTTGACAAAGTAAACTTCCAAGGTTTCCATCGCATATCACAATCATCATCAGCGAATGGAGTCATTGGCTCAGTCATCTAGGAGATAATTAGTCTGAAGACCACTTACTGGCTTTTTTTTTATAGCTTTCAACTGCATCTCACAGTCTTCCTCAGCAAATGGAATTGCTGGCTCATTTGTCATCATGTGATTATAGGCACGTAACCGAGCCAGCAACTCCATTTGCTGAGGAAGACTGTGCAATGCAGTTGAAAGCTGTGGAGAAAAAAAAAGCCAGTAAGTGGTCTTAAGGCTAATTATCTTTTAGAGTAATGAGGGCTCGTTCTGTCTTGGATTTGATGGACATTTTCCCTGCACAACCGACAGATACCACGGAAGCGTTTTGGATTCATTGACGCTGTCGCCGTCCTTTGCGTGGCCAACTGAATGCGGAGCCCCAAGTCCTTTTTAATGTAGGTGTTTTTTTCTGGTAGCACCATTGCAAAACACTGTGTTGCATAAGAGGCCGTGGCCACAGCAGTGGGCAGTGATTGATTGATCTAAATGTCACAAACCCTTTCTGGTCCAAGTAGGTGGTTGCTCAACATGATGAAGAGCAGACTTGATGCTGATGGATGAAAGTCTGGTCACGGCGGGACTTCTGCGAGTTATGGGAAAATGGCTCTCACAAGCGGCTAAAAGACAAACAGCCCAAAGCACTTTAGTTCTGCATTGCGTGTCTTGTATTTCTGCCCTAGTGTTGTTACTCTTTCTCCTCTGGCCCTCACCTTATTTCGGAAGTATGCCTTTCTTACTTTAACTATACCGGTGATTTTTTTTTTTTCTTTTTTGGATCCTAGCAGCGCTGTAAATAAAGTCAATAAGACCAGAGCTTTCCTGCACAGAACGAATATGCCTGAATTTAGCAAACGAGTCAAATGTTTAGTGTGGAGACCGATTGATTTAGGCTTCTAGAGACAGAACTTACAGAATTATAGAAATAGAATTATTTTAAAAGCAAAGACGAATCCCGTATAATGATCTCTTTCATCCAGTCGCAGTCACATGTCTTGCACATGCATACACAAGAAGGTGATTAGACACCTTGTTGCCTGTATACATGGCAGCGGAGTGGGTGTGTTCTCAGGTTTCTCTAATCCACTCCCCCCTATAACAGAAAAAACAGGTTTCTGGTTTACATAACATTTATCAAATCCGCTTACTGGACAAAAAACGAAGCGAATGCAAACGCGATGAACAAATAGTTAAAGAAGGAGTAGATGAGGCTGACGTGGGCGAACCGAAAAAGTAAACTGCCCCCGGGTCAGAGACTGGAGACCCACCACAACAGCTCACCGTTCACTAAAATATTCTCCAGAGTTCCGACACTGCATATTCAAGCAGTGTGGAGGAGTATCCAAGGCAGCCAGCGGCTGATTAACAGGGAACCTTTGAGCTGTTAAACACAAGACATTTTCCTCTCCATCTATCTGACTCAGAAAATAACATTTCCACACAGGCACCAAAAGCCATTTCCCTTTTATGAAATAACGTTTCATTGGGCCATTGGTCCTGGAGCGGAGAATGTAATTAAAAGGGAATTGCGGCACAGAGCTGAACAATGGAACCTATTAAGCAGCAGAGAAAAGCAGACAGACAGCAGCCTGTCATATGCTGATACAGTAAACAAATGAGCAGTTTTTATCCACAGCCTCTTGCAGTGCAGCATCAACAGACAAGACAGTGGTCCTTCTGATCGTCTCTGCCTTTTTTAGTCTCCATCCTTCTTTTTTTCCCGTTTGCACAGTGAGGACGTTTATCGTTCCGCTGAACATTTCATCGTTTCCATCACACGCGTCGGGTTCCATGGACACGACTCCCACAGCTTCGGTGCCACGGACGCACGGTCGCGTCGGGTTACATCGAGGGAGCATCAGCTCTGTCTCCCACCGTCGGGAACCAAGACAAGTCGAACCGACGGGTGGCAAAAGGAGCGTTGGCCAGGAGGCAGTGGGGCGGAGATGCACTCACGTTCTCATAGAAAACAAGTTGTTTCTCTGCATAGAAGGTTGTGATACAGGTCGGGTCCGCATGTAGTGCAAAGCATGTACACACAATATGGAGGTTGTTCTGTGTGCAGTGAGTTTAATGATCATAATCTAGTGCATATGTACAGTGTGTTCAGACTTATATTCAGTATTTACTATGAAAGATAACATTAAACACATCCTACTGCAGTGTTACACCGTAGCCTAATATACAGCAGATTAATTACGAACGAGTCAGACTCAGGTTTGCCTTGTTGTTAGTGTTAATCGGTAAATGTTAGAATGCCAGCAGCCTAAATTAAGACGGTGGACATGGTAAATCAGCAGGTTACCATGTGACCATATGATCATAGCCCATGTTGGCGTTTGCCAGTTGCTATGGTGACTGTAGACTCTTAGTCGTGTTTGATTTTGATGCCGATCACACATAACAGCTGTGCATTACATTGAGAACAAGGCACGAGTATGTGGTTGAATGTGAGCCTGAGATGCAGTAACACATCTCAGACAGGATCCAGTTGGTGTTGAGGACAGTGAACGCAGCACAAAGAGTCTGTTGTTAAAAAGAGTCTGTGCAGCAACACGTGTGTATTGTCTCTACAGAGTCAGAGTAAAAACCACTGAGGCAACACAGTTTAATGCACTTCAGTTTCCTTTTAACTGAATTTGACTAAAACCAGACAACGACTATAAATGTCTCACTTTGTGTTTTCAAGTCTCATGTTACCTAAGAACTAAGTCTTGTTCTTAGTTTTACAGATTTATTGTGTTCAAAGTGCAAATTAGACTTCAAGGTAAATAATATCTGACTGAAGCAAACGATAATAAAACTTACCACATTACACCTGATACTGACTCATCTGCTCGTTCCTCTGGATTCTCTCCTCAGAAATTACTAGTACAACACAGGGATAGACGCACGCCGCTTAACCGAGGGTATGTCCGTCACTCCTGCTTTGACATGTAGTCAAATGCAGAGGCATGGACGACGTCTGACAGCTTCCAAGCCCCAGCCAATGCACAGGCCCACGTCCCCATCCGGGTTGTGACAGCCGCGATCCATCGTGTCCGGGATCCGTGGACCGAGACAGTCAGGCCGGCAGCTGTAGACGTGCACCAGACCGTGGGGATGTGGCTGTTGTTGTTGTTGTTGTTGTTTGTTTCGCGGTCAGTTGTCCCAGGACACGCAGTGGAAACCGAACATTTGCCTTTCCACTCACTCACGATTAGTGGTGCGGTTGCAACAGTGGTGCGGCATCGGGCAGACGCTCGCGGCTCCTCGACCGGGCAACAGTTGCCACGGCACAGCAGCTCAGGTTGTTTAGAGCGGTCGAGGTCAAAGTCTCCGTGGATGCTGGTTTCACGGTGTGTGTGTCTTAGCACTTTGACCCTAGATGCTCTCAGAAAGATGTAGCGCAGAGTTGTAGTTGTTGCAGTAAAAACATGGCCGCATCCCTTCATGCATTGTTCCTTTGGGGTATGTTTCTGTTCCGTCCCCCTCTCTCTCTAAAGCCCATGTTTGTCTTTATCTTTCGCTTTGTCTGAGATCTTTATGCCCCCCCCCCAAACCCCATGTTGCTAGGTGATGCTAGGTGATGATAGCAACATGGGGGGCAGCTTTTTTGCTTTGGAATGTCAAGTTCCAGCAATGAAAGTCTTCAAAGTTGTTGCAATAGCTAAATGTCACCCCCCACTATGTTTGGCTATAATAAGAAGAATAATCATATTAATTAAAATGCTCTAACACATGCACAGTGATAGCACATTTGAATCCTTTGTTCGAGGTAGCGGGGGAGTTTTTACCAGGCCTCTGCAGAGAGCCGGCAGTGTGTTAGTCTCAGCGGGGACACGTCACAGGACCTGGCTCAAAGGGAAGCGGGCGCATGTGGCACCTGCCAGCGGAACTCGTTCGCTCAGAGGAAGAAAACTGGCAGCGGCGGAGAAAGCTGCCCACACCGGCGCCGCATCACGTCCCGCTCACACAAATCAACCGGCGAGTGGAACGGTCCATTCATGGTCCCGAGGCGAGTAGGTGATGCCGGTCGTGAGGCGAAGCCATCACCAGCATTAGCCCCTAATCTCTTAAAAACTTGGAATGAATAATTGAAGAGGGAATTAGGAGACTGGTTTACTCGGTGCAGGCATTGGGGCTTTGTCAAATTTCCAACTTTGTGCCAAAGTTAAAGCTCTCAGAACGGCAACGGCTCCTCACGGCTGCTTTGAACTTAAAGGACTACTCCAGCAAAATCTGATTTCTACATAAATTCTCACTGATCATTTCTGACGTGCTTTGTAGAGTCAGCTCACACAATAGTATCAAATTCACTTTTATAGTCACAATCTCTCACTCATTTAGTCTGTGCCCCAAAATTTTTTATAATAACTGACTGTCACCAAGCTTCTGTATCGACAGGCTTGGTGTCAGCACAGATTTTGGCCAGAAAAGTGCCTCAGTCGAAGTCCTCGGCCGGTTTCCCTCCGACCGACGGCCCCGTCAGTGTCCCTGTCGTTCGGTCTTAGTCATCCTGCATCATCGCGAGTCAGAGACAAACGCTGACATCAGCCCGGAGAAAACCTTCAGCCCAGAACTCCCTCCTTTTCCTTTCCTTGTCTATGGAGAAGGGAGGGGGGGGCATAGGCAAAAGTGGGCAACGCGAGGCATCGTGGACAGGGAAGCTACAGCAAAGACAAGGTAGTAGCCGCTCACTTGCTGCTGTACATACTGTCCACACAAGTATTTGGACAGTTACGCATCTTGTTCTTCAGGCTCCAGCACATTCAATTTAAAATAAAACAAGGGATGCTACGTTGAAGTCTCAGCTTAAACTTCAGCGCCTTTACATCAACACAGGAGGCGCTGTGTGGGTGACTGTCCAAATACTTATGGCACGGACTGCAGATGACGAGCGACAGGATGTAGCTCATCATTGCTACATTGATTTTGGCGGAGTGATTGGAATAATTGAGTCATAATAAACTTGCAGCGGATCGGCTGACCTTGCTGCAGGCTATGTTCCTTTTCGTCGGATGAGAAGCGCCGTGTCTGTGCTGAGCTGGTTTCAACACGTGGACCTAATACAGGATTAAACAAAGACTGGAAGCTTCACTAGAAGTAAAGATCTGTCTGATTTACATGTTGCATCTTGTGATTTTTTTTTCATTTTAATTTTTTTTTTAAATTTTGATTCATTTGATGATTGACATTGTGTTGGCTAATTATTACATTTTATCTGATTGCACTAGTGGTGGCACCGCCGTGCTGCTATTCATGGTTTACTAATGCCCTTAGATGCTGGCGCTCTTCAGCTGTCGCCGCCAGCTGTCTCCTCTGTCTTTTTGCTCCCCTGTGTTTGTCCACATCTGTCCGTCGTCCTCGGCCGCGGGCGGGGCAACACAGCCTGGCACGGCACGGCACGGCACAGCACGTGCGTTGGTGCCGGAGAGGGGTGGCGACGCCGTGGAATCACAGGACGTTGTTACCCAGGGGGCACTTCTTCTAGAGTGAACCGGGGGGTAACCTGCAGGGTCTGGCCGTCGAATGAGAACATACCGAGGTCTGATCCGACCTGACAGGAAGACTGTCATGGTGGGGGGGGGGGTCTCGCTCAAAGTAGAGCTACAACTCACCCTGACCTACATCAGTGTCAGCTCGCCTACGGCCTTCGATTAAAACATATGAAGCAAATTAACAAGTAAATTTATTTATTCACTTTGCACCACTGCCAGAGTCCTCACTCCAACGTAGTGATGCATAAAGAAGTGAAATCCAAATGAAGTAGAAAAGTCTAAATCAGGTTAAAAAAATATTCTGGTGCTGTTAAACAAGGTTGTATTTTGACTTGAATGACGCTTTAAAAAGAAACACACAAACTGCTGTTTTTCCATCTATAGTTCAACCTCTTCACTTTTGTGATGAGCCAGAGCTGAGCCTTTTATGGAGACCTTTGGTTGCAGTGAAGGTAAATGTCGCCACACAACTGTCGGTTCGACACGCACACCTTCGCTCCTCACGGCAGATTGAACGTCAAAGCCGGCGCCTGCCTCTCGTCGTGTCCCCGCCTGAGCTCGGCGGGTAGCGAGACGGGTTTCGTCCTTTTCATGCTCTCAGCGGGACGCCTCTTTCTTCTGAGGCCGCTTATGCAATTATTGTCAGCTGTGATTCTCGCTTTATTGATCATTGTCATGGCGTCACACTCCCTCTGGGACACAGAAGCTTAACCCCTTCAGGTATTTAAGTTTTTGTCCTTCGCTCAAGCACAATTTACTTATTTTCCCAGATATAATTGTTTCATGTCCACTACTAAAGACAAAATTTGTTATAATGGATTTTAATATTGAGGCTTTTTTTGTTGCTTTTACTCATATTTTGTCTTTTTAAAACACAAAAAGAGAAAGAGAAAGCATAAAACAGAAAACATAACAGAAAACATAACATAAGTATTGGAGAAGTCCTTTTACCTTTTCAAGCTCTAGACCTGAATTTTAATTTACATCCTTAATCTTTAATTTCCCTCTTAGATTCTGACTGACTGTAAAACCATTTGCTCTAAATGGTCAGTTCCTTGACACAAGTGTCTCAGTGTTGGTCACATCTTCCATCAGGTCAAACATGTTGTGACACACAACATAAGTAGAATAAATGTGGATTTAAAGATGAACTGACTTCATCTGCAGGCACCTCATGATGTAGAATTAACTGTTGTACATGACCATTTATTTTATTATGTCTGAAAATAAAACAGCTATAATCAATATTCTCACATTAATGATCAATCAAATGACTTTTTAATGAAAAAGATTTTAAAATATATGTGACCAAAGTGAGGAAACTCAGCATTTGGTGATGTCCATGGGTTACAGAGGTAGACAGCCATTGATTATAAAGGATTTTCTTCTAAGTATCAAAAATATTCCTTAAATTGTAATTATGTTGATTTGTCCGATTACTTCTGAGCCTCTAACAATGAGGGACTATGTATAAAAATGGCTGCAGTTTCTAAACGGTTGATGAGATGTGTTTGTGAAATCCCTTGAACTAAAGCTGAAAGTCAACACTTAAATCACATCTTGATTTATTCCTATTAAATCCATCGTGGTGGTGTACAGGGGCAAAATGTTCAGAAATCCCGTCTCTGTCCAAATACTTATGTATCTATCAGGAGATGTTGCTCCTAACTTCTCCACTGGGACAGACGATTAATCTGGAAAAACTTGTGTGTTCTCCGTATTTGAGAAACCTGCGATTCAACCGGTGATATGGAGAACGAGGGAACGAGTACAGCGAGCGCGGAGGAAGAGGCGCTCTGCCTTTTGTTGTTCTTCTTTTGTGCTCTGGGGCCAAATGCTTTGACCTTTCTCGCTCCGCCACACGGTGTCCTCCACCCGAGCCCTGCGCCAGCCCCCGGCCTCCTCCGTCCCCCTCCTGGCGGAGCAGCTCACCCGTGACATTCTAATCTACTTGTGGAAGGGGAGTCGGGGGGGGGTTCGCCCGGAGCCTCCTCCCCGCTCCGCGTACCTCGGCCGCTCTCTCCAGCTAATCACTGTCACTGTCATTACCCTCCCGCCGAGCGCACTGCTGTCCTCGTGGCTCAGGCCGGGCCGAGCCACGCTCTCACGGCGCCGGCTCGGCACAATTGACCGCATTTACAAAACCCTGCTAATATAAAAGGTGGCGGGGACACATTTAAGAAGTCTCTGACTTCAGCTGTCCTCCTTCAGTGAGCAATTTTTCTTCAGGAGCACAGGCCAGACAATTGAGTTTTTAAAGCAGTGGCTGGTTTCCTGAGGCACAGTAGAATAAAACTTTCCCTCAGAAACGTACTCAGGATTAGCTTAGAAGAGACGGCCCCTCATTAAATCAGCCCCTGTGCTCCTCACAGAACACATACTTCCATTTTTAATTATTGTCTGGTTGTGTTTTTTTATCCTAAGGTAAAAAAGATTATAAAGGTGAACCATTGTACATCATCATCATGATTCACAAAAGCAACATGAGGAACCTAAAGGGACCAAACTTGTATTCTAGAGTTCATTTAATGCTTTTCTGGATGTTTCTCTTTCTGTTTGATTACTGTGCATCTGTTAAATGATAATATCAGGCTGTACTCAGTGGAATTAATTAGATTCAAATTTAAAGAGAATTTGTAAACTAACTAAATGAATGAATAAGGAAATGTACTGTTGCTTCAGAAAGGCACAATTCATTACTTTGCAGATTTAACTGTAAACTGATCTAATTACCATTTTTTTCTAAATATCCCATAACAACAGAGTGAAAAAATGTTCCAAGAAATGTTTGCAAATTTATGAAAATCAGAGCCTGAAGCAGTGAAGCATGGTGGTGGCAGCATCTTGCTGGGGGGGCTCTTCTCAGCAGCAGGGACGGGGGGACTGGTCAGAACCGAGGGAAGTTTGAACGCAGCCAAATACAGAGATGTCCTTGAAACAACCCGCTCGGTTTCACCTCCTCCTGGTCTCAGGATGTTCGGGACAAGTCTCTGCCAAAGCCCAGACCTAAACCCCAAAGAACATCTGTAGAGAGACCTGATGGCAGTTCACAGACACGGTTCGCAGAGGCGATCTGCCAGGAAGGAACTGGACAAAAGGCCCGAATTCAGGCCAACAAAGATTGTAAACATCAATAAATATTTACAGCAAAATACAGTGTAAAAAAGTGCAGGGGTCTGACAACTGCCTGGAGCCTAAGCTGCACATTGTAAAGTCAATAGGAATGCTGATGAATGTTCCTGCAGGTAATGTTCATATGAACCAAGTACGGAGAAGCGACTGAGGCCCGGGGGCTGGTTACCACCAGGAGACTGTGTTAAAGGGGAATGACACTCTTCGTCTCACATTATCTCCGTCATAGCTGCAACAAACGCTTATCTAGTCGACACTGAGTCACACGGGGCCGCAAACATCTGCTGCACTGCTCCGCACAGGTTCGAACCGTCGGCCCCCTGGCACATCTGGCCACATCCCCGCCAGGTGTTTTCGCAAGAAATCAGAAAGAGTCAACAGACAAAGGCAGTTGTTTTTGAGACTATTTTTATCCAGTTTGCATTCACTTAAATGATACGTCGATTCCTAGTGAGCTCAAAGTCAAGCCAGTGATGCGTAGAAGCGATGGCTTTTCAAAGTCAAAGCTGCTATTACCAATATTTTAGCATGAATATTAGATCGGATTACTTTACGTAGTATGAAAGGGGGCTGCCCACAGAATTACCAGCCGATGCAGACGTGGGAAGTGAAATGAACTTGAGAGAAAGTGACTGTACATGACACGATCGCTGCTGGGATTGCTGGGGAAATGCAGGGAAGCATTCGTGCTTTTTGCATTAATTGAAAAATATTTATGATCATTTACAACAACTGCTAGCAACACTTTAAACCTATTTTATGACGTCTTACGCTGCAGTGCAACAGAAAGCAAAGCTGAGCGCTGCATAGTTTTCAAAGCAGCCGCAGCAGCTACAAAGGAAACTGTTACTCATGAGAGAGAGAGAAGAGAAAAAGGCTATGAGGTTATCATAGCTCATATAAGTGAAGTGCAATAATACTAGTCCCGACCTAAAAACCCTCCAACTTTACAACGACACCTGTAGTATCAGTGTTTGCTGTGAGCGATGTTCCCTTCATACACACTCCTCACTATGATGTAAATATATTGTAAGAACGGCCTGTCTGAGATTTCTCCATGACAACAGTAATTACTGTAAGAGCAGATCAGCGATAATGTTCTCTTATCTAGCCTGCAGACATCCACTAATTAGCTGTTTCTGTTAAACTGTAACTTGGCTGCCTTTGGCCCGACCTCTGACCTGCATCCCATCGGCCAATCGGATGAGCACGAAACAGGAACGGGACGAGACACGCATTCTCATTGGCTGTTGGCGACTCATCCGAAACAGTGAATCCACATCCAGTCTGTCAGCGCATGGTAGAGATTTCGCCAGGTGATGATGTGTCAGATGTTTGTTTCCGGCTCGTTCTGCCGCCATCGAGCGGTGAAAAAAATCCGTTAAAGCAGCTTTAAAATCTGGGCTTGAAATCATAGTGTCACGTTGTGTTGATGGTGGAACAAACACCATGATACTTCCTGAGGTGGAAGCAGAATCAGGTCAGTGCGAGACGCCACGTTAGAATAAGCACCTTGACGGCGATGGTGTCTGTTGTCCCACCGCCGTTCGTGGGTTTATGTCGACTTGACGTTTACTTACTGTGATGTTCACGGACTTAGAGAAGGACTGACTGAGATTTAGTTCAACATTAGGAGGCATTTTTTTCTGACTTGTAGGGACAGAGATGTGTGTAAAGGAAGCGTAAAAATGCTTGTTTAGGAAGTTCCTCTAGCCCGAACTGGACCAATCTCTCCTTCCTCCGCCGATTCCTATCGTGTCGTGGTGGACCAACGTTCACCCTCTCTCCCGTCTGTCTCCTCAGACTTGCGGCGGATGACGGCAGGCTTCATGGGCATGGCGGTGGCCATCATCCTGTTTGGCTGGATCATCGGCGTGCTTGGCTGCTGCTGGGACCGGGGCCTCATGCAGTATGTGGCTGGTCTCCTCTTCCTCATGGGGGGTGAGTCTCTCTCTCGCACACACACACACCCACACACACACACACACACACACACAAAGCTGATTTCTATTGTCTTGTCGAACATCAAAATACTACAACAAATACCTGAGGAAGATTCAAGAAACATTAATTTTCTAAAAAAAACATCTAACTCTGGGTTTATTGAGTAATATTCCTTGCTGGTAATGAGCTTCCAGAAATTAGCCCCAAGTGTTTTAATTCTTTACACATGCAAACATTTCTGTTACAAGTATTGTAGTGTAATTATCTCATTAAGACATGGTAGAAGTAAATTCAACAGTTTTCTGCTGAATGGTTTTAAAGAAAAATGTTCTTTTTGCCTTATTCTGAAATGTGAGAGGAAAAGATGGAAATCAATCAAGTACTAAGAATACACCATCAAATTTCACTAAAAAGACAACACATCTTGTTTGTTCATTCTGTTCATAAAAGGGGATGTTTGCAGTTTGGGGGGGGGGCGGTTACATGCTGGAACTATTTCTTGACAAACAACAGCTCGTACTGCTGTGCCGCATCTCAGGCAATGGTGGGAGTTGTCAGATACGGTCAGTGAGCAGTGGTCAGGGGTTCTGGTTTCGGTCTCCAGACAGACAGACCCCTCACTTTGATGACAAGACTTCAGGAAGCTGTGCACAGTCACTAGTCGTGGTCCATTTCCAGATGACACTAATTCTTTACTTTAGGTTTATTTTGGGGGCATTTTAATGCATTAATTAGCCAGTAACTGTGGGGGAATGACAGGAGATAAGTGTACAGGGGTGGATCAAAGGTCCCTGGAATCTACCCACTGATGCCACGGTTCATGGTCGGCATCTAAACCTCTAAGCCTCAGGCTACATATTAAATCTACGGAGGGTTTTAGGTACGTAGCGGAAAAGTGGCAAACACTCTAAACCGCCAGTGTGCAGAATAAAAACATTAGAGCTTTTAGTTTGCTCGTGTACACTTTTCTCCCACAATGCATTGCACAATGGACATGGAGGAGCTGCTAAAAAAAGTTCAAAAACATATATGACAAATTGTGGTTGGCGCTGAGAAAGCTGCAGAAACAACAAACAATCAAAACAATCATAAAACTTGAGAAAAACTATTTTAAGCAACGAAAATTTGTCCAGTGGTGCAAATATTATAACATTTTATCTTAGTATGGCAGTAGAGTAGGTTGTTTTCTGGCACATTGCCTGCAGAAAACTATGGACCGTAATAATTTGTACACGCAGTACTGCACACTGTGTACAGTTAGTATCTTTAATGTCTGTCGTTGACCAAGAATAACAGTAATTTTGGCATTTAACTCCCCCTTAAACCAGATATTTTGGTTTTTACATTTCTGTCTGTGTTTAGATGAAACAAACAAGTTACAGTGTGATAACTACTGAGCTTTAGAGGGGCTGGAAGGTGTAATTTTGATCTTTGGATGGAGCCGATCTTCGCCGTTTTCCTCAGTTTTAGGTCTTAGCTCGGTTAACTGTGTTCTGACTCCAGCTCTGTGTTCAACACACTGATTAGTGACTGAAAATCTGTTCGAACATCTCACTCTCCAATGCCAATATTTGCTATTTTGCCGTAATGGTGAACTGGTTGCTTATATGTTTCCTAGTGACAAAAAGTGACAATCGAAACATCATCCGGTTTTGAATTAATTTTTAATACCTCTACCCACCACGGCCACGGTTTCATAGGGTCTGACTACAAGCAGTTAGATAAAAAAACCCAATGTGGGCAGCATTTTTTAGGTTTTCTCATCATGTTGATGCTGGGGATTTAGACTGATGAAAGTGGAGCATATGAGTGTGTACACCCAGCACACACACACACACACACACACACACACACACACACACACACACACACACACACACACACGCACACAACCCCGTGTGTCCCACTTTCTGGCAGTGGACAGTCGGTGGTAGCTTCACACACACAACGATGCGTCATGTGCTGCACAGCTCTCGCCTGGCAGGAGGCGACTGCACACTCAATTATGATCAGCCTTGGATTAGTGCTGTGCCCTACAGTTGTATAATGAACAGGCAATTAAAAAGTCAATTATGTTGCTTGGTAATAAAGGCACAAGAAACAGGCTAGGTCAGTCTGCGGCAGCCAAATCGCAGCGAAGCAGCCCAAGGGGTCACAGAGCTCCTAAAACGAGGCCAAGTTTAGACTCTGCATCACCGCCTGCATCTGCTAAACACAATGCAAAGTAAAACATTCATTCATATGAGATAGATTGGAAGAAATATTTTTTTTAAATAAAGCAAATTATTCAGAGTAACATATCATCGGTTTTAAGGTGAATCGGACTAGGACCATTTTTTGGGGGAAACTATTTCAAACAAAGTTCGCCCAAGGAAAAATCCACAAATTTCAGAAAAAAGAAGAAAAAAAAGGACCACAATGCAATGCAGACCCAGCAGAGTGATGCGGTGGGTGGCAGCCAAGGCTCCCCAAGTAAAAGTTCTTTCCATTTTATGCATTTTATATGACGGTCTGCTGGAGCTTTTCCAACAGCTGATGGACTCTAAACTTTGATAGATGAATCATCAGTCACACAGGCTGTAAAAAAAAATCTGCAAAAATGTTTTGTAAGAGACATCATGTCATCAGAATTACATCTTTACCAACATAACGAGGAGACATTCAAAATCTATCTGCAAACCGTCATATCCTGACAGTCAAGCTGTAACACGCTCCACACAGTGTGTGTGGGGGTGAGAGCGTCGAGGCGTTTGAACTCCTCTCAAGCTTCCTTTTTATTTTTCCTTTTTATTTTCCACACAACTGCTTCCAGTGGCCATTTGGAACAGCTGCAAACATTTTGGCAAATTTGGGTAACGCTTCACATGAGCTACTTTCACAAATAGGTGGTGCTGGTAAGATGATTTGTTTTGGTTCTGTCATTGGGGTCAACTGCCACTGACCCTTACAGTTGTAGCAGGCAGCCTGCAACAGGCTGCAACATACCTGAAAGCCTTGGTTGCCAGTCAGCAAGAAAAGGATGCAGGCCTTAGCTGAGAGCCAGGTGAGCTTGGCTTACAGGTCCAGCCGACTCATTTCATCAGCTCATATTGGACCAGTCAAAAACCAAGTGTCACCCCCTATGACAGTGACAGTAGCTAGCTTCAAGCTAACCCGACCTTTATATTAGGAAAAGATGGTCGTCTTGTGTAACCAAAACCACCATCTCTCCATAACAATAACACCTGGTCAAATCACTTGGAACTATAGCCAAGTGTTTTAGTGAATTAAACCTACAAATTCCTGCTTTGCATGTCCAACTATCCACCTGAGGAATGCCATACTTCCTGGATGGGATAAAACATTACCAGTGAACATATCAAGCCACCTGTGACATCTCTACATAATTCAAATGTGTCTGGCAGATCAAATTGGTTGGGTATGAACATGTTTAGTTGGAGACAGAGTTGAATATCCTCAGCATGTGACCTGGTTGAAAGGGTATGTCAGGCTTGTCACAGATTTGGACTCGGGGTTTGTTTGCTCTTTCACTGTCAGACGTTTGATGTAATTCTCTCCTTCAAAATCTTGTTCTGTCGTTGCAGGAACCTTCTGCATCATTTCCCTCTGTACCTGTGTTGCCGGCATTAACTTTGAGCTCTCCCGTTATCCACGATATCTGTACGGCCTGCCCGACGACATCGGCCACGGCTACGGCTGGTCCATGTTCTGCGCCTGGGGAGGCCTCGGCCTGACCCTCATCGCCGGCTTCTTCTGCACCCTGGCTCCCTCCGTCCAGCCGATACCCCGATCTACCTGCCCCAAGTCCCGACAGGAGAACGGCACCGTCTGCTAAAGCTGGCTGCCACTAGAAGCCCGACTGAACCCACAGTTCCACGACAAAGAAACCGAAAAAAACAGTTCCATGTGCTCATCCATCCGCTCATCTCCAGTCTCTCCTGGTTCCAGATCTTTTTTAATTTGTGTGTGTGTTTTAAAATGAGTGTCTTGATGATCTGCTATCTTGAAAAATAACAGAAAAAACTGAAGAACTACAGAAGTATTATCAAAAATTTGAAGTTGTGCTTGTTTTGTTGTTGTGGAGCAGATGATGAAATGGACCATGACCATGTAAAGGAAATGCGTGGAGACACCGAAAGACTAAATTTTGGAGAGTGAGTGGTCGCAGTAATGGAAGTGGCTCTAAACCTCTAAAGGTGACGGACAATGATGTTCAACCAATGAACTGCTTATTGCTTATAATAACTGGTCCATTGTGATTGTGAAGAACTGAGCGAATCATCAGTATTAGAGGGAAACGGTCAGATTGTTAAAATGTTAAGATCTGACGGTTTCCCATGGACTTGTAAACTTGGAGCCTCCGGTGGGATAATTCACAAAGACCTTGACCAAACATGAAACCATGTAACTTGCCGGGCTGGGATCCCATTTAGCGGCCATCTATTAACTTTCAGTATTCCAGCTTCCACCCCACCCCCACCCCCAACCCCCGGTTACGTGGGACATGTGGGCAGCGAGGAGATCCAGGTCCTCCACTGTTGTACATTACTGTACAGAATATTCCAGAGAAGTGACAACCAGGAACTGTCATGTTGGACCATTTTCATTCTTCTGTACGTGCATTTCATTCCATCTGATGTTCCCATAGGCATTTAGCATTTTATACATGCATTCCTCTTTTATTCCCAGTGTATTTTCCTTTTCACCGAACCCTCGTTGTGAACGAACTGTTGGTGGAGCGTACGTTCAGAGCAAGTGTGGGGTTTGTTTGATTTCTGCCATTCTAGTCATAGCGGTAACTGTGTGAGTGTGACTGTGTGTGTGCGTGGGGAGGGGGTTATTTTGCAGTCTCTGAAGAAAAAAAAAAAGTTGTAAAAAATGATCATAATGACAAAGCGGCGCCCTGCCTCGAGGATGTATAGCGGCAGGAGCTTTGATGAACAGACAGACATAATGGGGAGATGCAGTATCCTGTTTAACCCAGCTGACTCCTGCCTTGTCATCTATTGTGGAGATTCCTAGCAGACATGGCAGATGAAGAAGAGTCGTTTTAAAAAGGGGGGGCAGCATGTTCAACTCTGCACTCTGCTGCCCGGAGTGACTATGGAAGGCTTAAGTAATTGCATTTGATGAGAACACACTCTGGCTTTTTTTCCCCCCACAAGTCTGTGCGGATCCACTCTTCTCAGAGTACATGGCTTTTCCTCTAGCTCTTGTTTTTGGGTTTTTTTCCACAAACAGCTGAGACCTGGCAGGGCTTCCTCTCTCTAACCTCTGTGATATCTTTTAACTCTGTGTTTTGTTACTGTACTGTTAAGGTTAAGGTTTAAAAGATTTCTCCTTACTCTGTCAAGGGACGTCTGGATTGAAGACGAAAATCTAAGTGGTCTGTATCTGCAGGATTACTCCAGGCCTCAGTCACCAATCACGAGTGAGAAATGACAACACACACACTAGCATGGGCTTGATTTCTATGCATATTAGGCATGATGATCGTAATGCAATAAATGGGCCAATTAACTGCCGTGCAGGTCTTAATAGAAGCCACAGACACAGAATTCCAATCATCCCGAGCTGAGCTTTGAACTCTGAGACAATACGATGTGGTGACAGTGAAAGGTAGTGAGAGTGATTATGGTCCCCATTAAAACCATTTATCCAAAACCACAGTATAGCCGATCCAAACATAACCTGACCTGGCATCTGTTCAAGAATAACGCCGCTTAGATCCAAGCTGGGTCTGATTTTCATATTCCAGTCAGGCCTGGGTTCCTGCGGTATACCAGTCATGGGTTAGGGTTCGGGTTAGGGTTACAAGGCGAGTAATAAAGCTTCCTCTGACGTCTAGGAGAGAACCGTCAAGCGTGGCCTGTTAAGAAAAGCTTTACATTTCCATTTCCGAACTGGTTTGGACAACATATTCGGACCTTACGACCGGATCATCAGTGCACATTGACGGATTGTAGTAGTTGGAAAATGTGTTTTATATAACAGAGAAGTCAGTTCAATCAAGATGAGAAGGTGTCACGTTGTGTCGCTAACCCCAACACTAAAAAAAAAGAAAAGAAAAAAAAGCCAAAATAATAATTAACAAACTAAAGAGAGAGAAAAATAGATCATCTAGCTAAGTGTTGGATTATTTGCTGCAGTTAATAATCTGACTGTTCTTCCCCTGACTGATTAGACTTGTTGTTCTAACGTCACCGTGTAGTAATTTACTGAGCAGTCTCATGATGACACGATGGATAAAACTACTAAACGCTAAATGGGACCCAGAGTTGTCATAAACCCGAATTAACCTTTAATTACACAATCTACGAAGATCGATGGGCAGCTCTCAGGCATCGTGTTCTGGTGCCCTTCCCCTTGATTGGTGACGGTTATGTCACATACCATACGTACCAATCACCACCTCGCTCCACCGTGTTGGTTCGCTAGGCAGATAATGTACAAATATTTCAGAGCCAGGTTGTAGGTAGAAACTTTTGGGTTGCAAATGAATGAGTTAATGTTCTAGACCAAAATATAAATAAAGTAGCTCTGCTCCAAACTGAGTTTTCGGCAACACGGTCTTGTCTTTGTGGGGTCCAGAGAAAACTGTGCTGGGTGAGGTGGAGCGAGACAAGAGCAGTGTTTCAGGTGACAGCTAGTATGTGATTTAACGTCCTGATCGCGGCCTCTTCAGTTAGCGACTTCGCCTTCAGAGGGCTCAGTGGAAACCACTCGCCCCTCACTACCCGGCTAGGCACTTAAGACTGGAGGCCAATGTGATGAGGGACGCCCGAGGCAGTGTCTTTATTATTAATGTCATGTGATGTTATCTGGAGACATCAAACATGGTTTTCTGGTGATCAGAAAGTCAATTTCTCATTATACCAGCATAATCATGTTCCGTCCATGTCTGTATTAACATGAGTCATTCCTCTGAGCCTTCAGAGAGGCCTCTAGAGACACCAGGGCATAAGTGACAGGCCATAAGCTGTGTAGTTAGGCCAGCACCTAATCTTATAATAAAATAATCTCATCTGTGTAATGACATAATGAAGTCATCATCGTGAATTAAATGTTCCTGTCCTGAGATAATGAGATATCAAACCATTATCTCTGATAACGGTCTGGAAAAATAAAAATGAGCATCACATAAGATCTGAATAATTATGAAATAATTAAGTTAAAACCTTAACGTAATGGACCGAAAAATGATCAGCCACTGTTATACCACTGTTGCCTCCAAAACACGATTCTGTTATACATCGGCGTTGCCGTATGTGTTCATCAGTGCGGTCGCACAAGCCATGGGTCGTCTTAACTATTCGGGTCCAGTAAGAACAGAGTTTTTCATGCAGTCAGGGTCTATTTTCTCGAAAAACAGATGTCCCCTCGGACACAAGCTGCTGACGCAGTTGAGCTTGAAATTACTTTTAACTCCACTGGACTTAAAGAGCTATGCACACAACAGACTGAGAGGCCGTACAGAGCGAGAAGAGTTATCGAGCCTCAACAATCAGCCTCGTGTAGGATGGTGTTCCTGAATATTCTTTAACATAAAGCGCAGCATGAGCCCCCCCCCCCCATTAAGCCTGACTGGTGCTGCCAAAGTTTAGACCCAGACCTGACCCGAGACCTGAGGATATGTACTGATTTGTCAACATGATAAAGTTATAACCTTGGCTGACTGGCTACAAAGTGAAGAAACCCAGCGGGCACCGGTGTGTAACTAATTATTGATTATGAATCATCCAACTTGCACTTCATTGTTTCTTTCAATTGTCAAAGGGGAATTTCAGCCGGGGAACATACAGAGAGTCGGGTTTTAGATGGAGCAAGAGGATTTTATGGGGATAACTTAGTAAAATAGCTTATGCAGGAGATATTTGTGGATTTTGCTCGATTTTTTTGTTTGCTTGTTTGATATTCTTTTTTACTCCGAGTTGAACAAAAGATCTATTAAACCTGGAAAAAAAGGGTAAAAAGTGCAAAAGTTTTAAATTCTTGGAATAATAACCTTTATTTGAATTGGCACTGATGTCCACATTACAAGCAGTTAAAACTGTAAAGGCCTTTTGCATTCATTACAAATTTATTGAGAAAATGTAAATGAGATGCGACCACAGTAATAGCAGCTCGATTATGTACATACATACATGAACAGTACATACACACACATATATAGATATATGTAAGTATGTGTGTGTGTTTATGTGTGTACATATACTGCACATACAGTATATATATGTGTGTACATACACACAAGCTATATATAATGTGTGTGTGTGTGTGTGTATGTGTGACATGAAATAAAACAGACAGAAAAAAGGGCATTTTGAAACAAAACAAAGTCAAAGAGAACTCTGTTATTATAGGAAAAGAATAAAGATTTCACAATAAATAAAGTAAATTTGAATCTGTCCATAGATTCGCTCTCTGGGCTAACACAATAGACTGGTTACATCTTCTTAGATGGGCACAGTCACAGAGAGAAACAGAGAAACGTCCTTGTAATTTAAAAGTGAATAAAACTGAACCTGAACCCAAACCAGCTCTGGATCTTCACCAAACAAGACGCCGCAAATGTGACCAGTAACTTGATACTTTGCAGGGATACGTCATGTCCAGATAAGGCAACAGAACTCATCTTTAACGTTCATATATCAGATGCTGTCGTCACATTGTGAAGACTAGTCCTCATTTCACGATTCCTTTAGTCCCACCGTGCGACCATGCCACGACCTCTCAGCGTTCTAAAGAGCCCTCGACACTTTTCCGGTGCGAGGCGCTGTTACCTTTAAATTCTCTCCTTTCACACGTGTCGTCAAATTCAGTGTCACTACCGTTAAAAGCTGAGTTAGCGGGGAGACACACGGACATGGGCTTTTATAGTGTGACGGAATATGGACGATCCAGAAATAGCTCCCACTGACAGATTGAACCATGACTCACTCCAACAGCGAGTCTCTCTCCGAGCTACATAACAACTCATAAGGCCAACGGCTTTTTAACAGCCAACGGAAAAACCTCATTGTTTCTCGGCAAAGACAAAATAAAGACGGACTGGGGCTGAAGAGGTTTCAGGACAGAGATACTGCAACTTCCAGTGTGGTGAAAACAAAACTGATCTATCAACCTTTAACATCAGTAATGTGTCTGTTGAGTAAACATAAAATAGGAGAATAAAAAAAAAAGGAAATGTTCAACTGTGGAATGTAAAATCACAACAAAATAAATCTCATCGGTGTGTTTATTAATGCTGTTGGCTGTCGTGCATTTTGCTGAATGGGATGTGAGAGGACAGAGAAGAGTAATTCCTCACTGGGAGTGGAAAAATCCTCTCAGAGGCAAAAACAAGGAATTGATTTACACGGTAACAGGATAAGTTTCTGTTCATCATCATGGGCAGAGATGTGGATGTTTGCCTTCAGATGATCTACAGGTGATATGAGAGAAAATGATCCAACAACTGAACAGGCATGACTAGTAGAGCCCAACAGGTACACTGGCAGGCTGAGTTTACCTGCTGATAAATCAGTTTTGGGGTTCAGAACCGCAGATAAGAAATGAAATAGAAATACAGAGACAAAGATGCATAGGGGCCTGAGCTATGTTATTACAAATGTCACTAGTGTGTAGTTTGTCCACCAGAGAGCACTGTGACCCCACCACAGGTAACACACTGATAACACGCCAATTTTACTGCAGCAGCCTCACTAAAAATCTGAGTCCTTGTGGTCAGATGCTCATTTTTGTGCATAATACATTACTTGAATCATAATAAACCTCATTTTGTAGAACCGAAAAAAAGCTTGTCCGCTCCCCGAGTAGCCGAGCAGTTCAGGCTAACAGCCTGTCAAAGAACTTGAAATTACACAAATTTGTGAAACAGGTAGTGAAACAGTTCAAACAGTGAATGAACAACAGCCCTATCATTCTGTACCTTGTCAGTAAATCGCTGAATAAAACGTATAGTTGCAGTTTCACTGCTGCTTAACTAGTTAGCCATTAAGCTAAATGCTAACTAAATGCTAACACTTATTGAGCTGTTAATGTATAGCATTATACTAGGGGATGTATTAAAGGGCCAAAATGTAGGTACTTTAGTTGTAAGACTTCATCAATTAGCCAAGATTATCAATAGAATGAAGAAATATCAGTTCGCCATCTGAAAGACGAATTTGTAGTGTGGTTCAGAGATATCTATGTAAGTTAGCATGCTAACCAGCTAGCCCCATCCCGTTTGGGCTTGCAATACCACTCTGTACCTCCAGGAGCAATAGTGAGCCGCAGTAGCATCCAGTCTGCCCTCGGTCCAACGTGAGGGGATGAAGAAGTAATAACTGCAAGTCGCTGTAAACCTGTCTGGAAAATATTATTCCCCAAATCCATGCAGGTTTGGAGGAGGCACCAATGAGTTCACTCCTCCATCAATGGGCTCTAATGTCTACCCACCGATTAATATCAGAAATGGAGTGTGCCGAATGACTTTAGGCCCGCGTTACGCCGATCAGTCACATTAGAACCGGTAAATGGTTTTAAGGTTGCGGCTGATCGGTGCGTCAACTCAGGCCGATGTCGTCAGCCTGCTCAGCCAATTAGGAAACGAGAGGAGGTGTTTTTGCTGTTGAAAGTGTAAGCGTGGCTTTGTCCAGGTTCAGTATGAGCACTTATCAGTAAGATAAAGGTAATCAGCCCACACCGAGAAGCATCTGAGGTCTGTTGTTTCAGACGGTTGTGCAGGAAATGTGCCCTCAGTGGAAACCGTCAGAGCCTTTCACTAGTTGGTGCTGATGGGGAACATGACATCAAATGAGCTCAAAACTCCCACACGCATGGAGAGCACTGATTCAAACAAGAGAGTCTGATACGTCCAAGCTGGATTTGTATGATTTGCATCCACCGACTGGTTCACTGACTTGCTTAAACTTTGCCACAGCAGAGCCTGATCCCTGCTCAAACTGAAGCTGTATTTGACTGAAGAGAAGGATGACAATTAAGGAGCGAACTCAACACACTTCATATTTTGTGTCTTTTATTTAATATTTAGTTTCTTTTATATTCCAGATTGAGAGAGGTGTGATCACGCTCAGCTCTTCATTTTAGACAGATTTGAACATTGTTAGACTACATCAGTATCTTCATTCTCAAGAATACTGTTGATTAATGAAAGTCGTTAGGACCTTATAAAGAGGACGCTACGTAGAACCATTCAAACCTGAAGCTTTCGGGTGATGTACATGATATACACTAGTGGTCGACCGTTTAATCCGTCGGTCAGTTAATTGGGCCGATCTTTGGCATCTTGAGATAATCACATCGGCCGACACCTGCGCTCTTGAGGCCAATTAAGAAAAAAATATCTGCAACTGACAACTCTGGATAACAATACAAATTCTTCGGTCTGTATAACTAGACTGATTCTGGTCTTTTGGTGAGGAAATGCGAATGCCGTCAGCTGGCAAGCGATCGAAGCAGCTAACCTGGCTTACCCGGGCAAAGTTTGCCAGCAGCAGAGTCACATTAACAGTCAGCTAGCAGGGCGATCCTCAAGTGGGCAAAGCCAGCAGGAAAGAACGTTAGGAGCTTCTAGCTAACGATGGGCTGCATCAATACACCAGGCTAACTTAGCAGAGGGTTTAATGAGAGATAGTAGAGGGTTTGCGGGACAGAATCTCTACTCTATCATATTGTTGTTTCATATAGTGAAAACAGTTTCCCTATTTGAAAGCATTTTTGCTGTTGTTGTTAAGTAACTCTGGACATTTTATTAAATATTCTGATTGTGCAAAGTCAGTTAATTTGCATTTACTTTTTAAGATCATTCATAAGTTCTTGATGTACCTAAAATTCAGGGTTGCCTGTTATTTCAACCAGGACTGCGCAAGCAGGCTGTGCGATGCTAGTGAACAAAGTTATTATCTTTATTGTGTGTGATCACCAGGAGCCAAGAGATTTTCTATTTGGCTTGTCACTGAGTCTGTCAACAAACATGAACAAACACAAAAATATGCTTGAGGGTATTTTGGGAGGGTGGTGAAAAAGTTAGTTTTGAGCCCCTCTCATGCAGCCTGCTGTAATCGCCTGCCAATATTTCCCCAGTCACCATCGTCTTTTCGGTATGTTAGTAAGTTTCTCCAATCCTAAATGACGACAAATCTATTCTAAAACTGTTACTGTTTAGAGTTTACATGTATATCATTTTATAATGTATACCGCAATATATGTCTGCCATCGGCCGCCCTGCTCTTGGAATATCGGCCTCGGCATCGGCCACCGAAAAACCAATCAGTCAACCACTGATGTGCAGCTCATGTTACTGAGGGTTTGAGTTGGTCTGAAGCTCAACTATCCCAACACACACTGCCTCAAGAATCCATTGATCTAAAACAGACATTCCTGGAAAAATGTCACGAGTCCTGTGAGAGAAACTGTTTCAATCGCAAAAGTTTTCCGCTGTAGCCCAGT
This sequence comes from Istiophorus platypterus, assembly GCA_016859345.1. Lineage (NCBI taxonomy): Eukaryota > Metazoa > Chordata > Actinopteri > Istiophoriformes > Istiophoridae > Istiophorus > Istiophorus platypterus. Next base: position 17,726,330 of record CM029130.1, read on the forward strand.
CCAATTAAAAACCCTCATCAGGAACAGACAGCAGGAAACACGAGGGCTCTAGGAAAAAAATAAATAAATATAATGGTGTTTTTTTGTTTTGTTTTCCTAAGAAAACACAAAAACAATAAAACAGCCTGATTTCCCAATATGATTTACAATCAAGAAACCAAAATATAAGAGGAGTGTGGGTGGCCCCTCCGCTGACGCAGAACCCCGATGAGCGTCACATGTTATATTGATGGCGTGCAGTCTACACAAATACCACCTATTGGCATTGAAAATCATATTTAAATCAATAACAGATATCAGAGTCGGGTGGGTGGCTGACGACAGTCTGTCTTGGTTGCAAACCAGGAGCAGAAGCCAGGAGCGTTTTGTTTGTTTGCTTTATTTTTTTGTTGTTTGTTTGTTTGACGATTCAGACCCCCGCCTTAGCTGCAGGAGGCCGCCCACAGACCACAAGAGCTTAACCCCCTCATCAACAGAGCCTCAGGTCAATGCCTCGTTAAATGCTTACAAGCTGTATTTGTCTGTGTCTCTTATTTGCCCACCCACATGGGAAATTGAAATAGTCAGCTTATATTTTTTGGTTTCCTGACTGTAAATCATATTAAGGGACATTAGGTTGTATATCCTTGTTTCTTCTGCTGTGAACAACCCCCCCCCCCCAAAAAAAAAACAAAACGAATTTGATCCCAGCTACACGTTTTGGTTTTTAAAAACAAGCCAAAAAAGGGAAAATGTCAGTTGTTTTCTTGTTTCTCTGTTCCTCTGAACATGAATCAGGCGATTTTTTTTTCGCTCCCTGGAATCAAACGGTTTAAATGCACAGGGACCCATCTCTTACGCAGTCGAGGCTCTAAGCCGTCATATAAATCTGGAACCATGGGCGAGGTCTCTGGAGACGGCTGACACAGAGCTAAACCTAATCTGAGCAGAGACCCTTCACGTCCTGATGCAGATGTCTGTCTGCTTTCCACCCTTTGATATGGAGGTTTTGCCAGCTCCTGGGGGCCACAGGGTGAAGATTTATTGAGCAGCTACACTGAGCTCCACAGATACACCCCTACCGCTTGCCTCGCAAAAACGTTAAGTCTACGGGACAGATTCGAACCCATTTCGTTCTCTGTGAGAAGCGTTACATTGCTTGAGCACAAATCACACTTTATGCCCATGTCCGCGAGGAACATCTGTGTGTAGACCAAAGTCTATGACCCCGAGGACCATTCACACATAAGTGTATGTAACCTAAACAGAGCCGTGTCATGGTCCATCATGAGGTCCATGCATCCTGTGGTGGAGGCTGCTCCTGTGTGAAGTCTCGCATTGCTTCTCATCTAAGATGAAGGCTCAAGCTTTTTTCTCCTGAATTTCTTCGCCCAGTTCCTTTGATCCAGTGAGTGAAAACGAGCACTCTGCTGATTTAGCATCGCACTTCCGTAACACTGTCAGATTCACCATGGATAATCGACCAAAACTGACGCAAAAGAATCAGGGATATTGTCTTTTTTTTTTTTTATTTTATTCAACACATTCTTCTTCTTTGGTGTCTACCTGGTGTGTATTGTACCCACAATGCAATTCAACAACTGGCAGTTGGGTTGTGTTATGTTAGGGGCAGCTAATGTAGCCTCAAGCAGAGACAAGGAGTGGGCTACTGAGACACGTCCCAAGATAGATATAGATACATATATATGTTTATTTATTTATTTTTTCATTTTGAAATTTTTAGCCCCCTGACCTGGCGTCTGACAGGAACAGACTTATTGAGAGGCTCAATCATCCTCTAAAACATCAGATAAATCAGCTATTTTTATCCCAGAGTGACTCTCAAACACACTTTTTCTCAACACGATGGCTGTAATTCACCTTGTGATCACAAAAACCTTTTCAGACTCTGGAAATTGCTTCTGATTCTTGTCCCGGCAGAGTGAATGTGCCTCTGCCTCAGAAGACCTCTGTGAACATGGTATATTCAGGCAGTGTGGCTGGGGCAGTGTGCTTAGACCAACTCCATCGACCCATCAGAGACCAAGACAAGAAACACAACAGCTCAGAAGAAGTAAAACATTATGTTACCTTAGTAGATGTTAATAGATCGTACTCTTTATCTGCTGATTCTGTGTGGTTCAAGGTGTGTGTGTGTGTGTGTGTGTGTTTGTGTGTGTGTTTGTGTGTGTGTGTACGTGTGTGTTAGCGGTCCCTAGTGGCGGTCAATGGCGGCGCTCTGTAGCAGGTCTGTCTGGGTCTGAGGTGGGGGTCTGAAGGCCGTCTGGAAACCTGGTGGTGGAGAGTGGAACTGGCTGCTGGGGGGCGGGTAGCGCGCCCAGAGAGCTCTGTGGGGGGGGTGCTGGATCCCGAAGGGGCCGTTCTGTGAGGCGGAGCTGGACGGGGCATCCATCTCCGTGAGCGTCTGCAGGGACTTGAGCCAGTGTGGAGGACTGTTCTCTTGAAGAGAGTCCAGACCGTTGCCACCGGAGGCTGGGATCCCTGCAGAGGACAAAGACACAGATGTTTAAAGTTCAATCCTTTTAAATCACCAATATGTAAATTACATTCTAATTTCATAACTAAATGTTCTTTTGATCATATCTAAAAATAACTGGGATGTTTTGGGGTTTACTAGTTTTTTTCAGCATTGTAGTATTCGATGTATTTAGAGGTGCACTCCTGTAACATTGTTAGACTCATGATGGATCGAGCCTACATTTCCCACAAGGCAACTTTTCAAACCTACAATCTCCAGCCCCAGCTGACGCCGACTGAAGGTTCAGCAGAGCTGCACAGTTGAATACTTGAATAACGTGTCCAGGCCTGATGGATCTGGATTCTGCTGAGGCAGCAGATGGTCGGGTCAGAACCTGGAGTCGACATCATGAATCCACAGTCCACCTGGAGGTGGAGGTGGTGTAATGGTTTGGGGAATGTTTCCTTGGCTCTCTTTGAATAAAAATTGCAAAATCCTCTCAGGATAAAAGTTCTTTGGGTTCTCTGGGTTCTCTGGGTGACTTCTCTGACACTACACTGAGTGATTTATCGATAACTTAAAAGAAAAAAAAAACACAATTAGTGGAACTTTAACTAATATTTGACCCAAATGATGTATCCCATCCTCATTAAATCGTAGCCCCTGGTTTTAGACATGAATAATCAAACAAAATTGAAGAAATTTAAAAAGCTGGTTCTGTTAAATTGTGTTGAACCCAATGTTTTTCATGACGTTCTGGATTTGAATCCATTTTTATGATGGAATAGCAAGTCCTCTGTTTTCTATACCAACTCCCAACTCAAGGTAACTCCTCCTTGTACAGGGAATTTGAATTTACCATGTCCCCTCGGTACTTATCTGATCTTCTGAATATGTTTCAGTAGTGGCTGACACAAAAACTAATGAGTACTAAAAACCAGACATACACTTGTACCACATTTTTAAAACGGTTCTAAAACTTTATCTGCCTCTCCCCTTGGTATTAACCTGTAATCTGTACCTGGATAGGACTTCTGGATAAGGACACCTGATCACAGGTCTTTGCATTTTCCTGCTATAGATAAGTTTTCTTGTCAGCATCGGACCTCAACGTGTCAACGTGTCACTAAACACGGTGCGTCTGTGGATAGGGTAAGTGATGCAGGATACCAGTTTCATAAGCAACCCATGACTGCAATTTTCCAACTTAAATAGAGTTGTGTAAACTTTTATATTCAGTGTTAGTTACAGTTTTATTATTCTAATAGGCAGGTGTTTTGAGCACCACACAAGCCCGGTGTCCTTTAAGATACTCCTTGGATTGAGCAAAACCCTTTTTAAAGGCTGATTTTGGTCGTATTTTTTGATAATTCAAGCGTCCCTGAGCAGGACCTGGCTCCTACCCGTGATAATGGCCGGGTCCATCCAGCTGGCTTTGCCGTCCCAACGGAGGCTGTGAGAAACGCTGCTGGGGATCCCCGGTGCCCCCGTGTGGTTGACGCTGGATGAGGACGAGGACGAGGACGAGGACGAGGACGAGGAGGATGAAGAGTTGGGCAGACCTCCAAAATTGATGTTGATGTTGGGTAACAGCGCTCTGAGGCCATCCTGCCACTCCTTCACATTAATACCCTCCACGCGACTGCTGTTTTCTGCATGAAGACACACAGAGAGAGGAAGCCAGATGCAGAAGACAGGGTTGACTGGCACTGTTGTAGTTATATATTTGCAGCTGTCCTACATTATGATGAATACAGAATGTTTATAGTTATTTTTACATAGTGTTTCCAAGTGCACAAATGGAAAACTTTAACCCATGCAAAAACAAAGTGCCCCTATTTCTGTTACAAAGGAATCTTTTATAAAGGTTGATGCCGCATAAGTGGATAAATAAATGATGCTTCAAAGACAAAAGTGATCCATACTGCAACGCAGCCTGTTAGTGTTTTCAGGTTAGTGGGTTCTGTCTAGGTTCTGGACATTTTTATACAGACGCGAGGAGGTTTTTTTGGTTCTGGTTTCTCAGTGAAGGGCTGGTCACCAAAGGCAAAAGGCTCATTGTGAAATCAACACTCAAATATTTTTTTTTAATAAATATTTCTTAAGACAAAAACTATTAATTTACGACTCAAAGGATTCAATTTACTCAGGCTTGAGTCTTAGTGGTTGTTCCAGTGGTGAAGAATATTAACCAAAAACATATTAAAATAAAAACTATTAACCAATTAGCAGTGAAATAATATTGGGCATAATTAACAGAAAAAACTGAGTACACCCCTGACTAAAATGTTAAGTAATAACTCAATCCGGCCCATTTAATACAATTTTATTTGTTTTTAGCCAAAGCAAAAGAAAAATGAGGCCAATTGATTTAAAAAAAAAAAAGAAATGTTTGACTAATTAAACAATAATGAAAAATTCATATTTAAACGGCAACAAAAGACAGTTCACCCTTCATTAGTGGGATTTGATTCTTTTATTGTTTTAATATTTTGTATGCCTGCCTTTTTTTTTGATAAAAGATATGATCCTCCAGGGCGTCGTTGATACCAGTCTCGCACAAATCTGTGGAGAAACATTCTGTCATTCTTCACAGATGACTCTTTTCAGCTGCTCTTTGCTGGAGGGTTGTTTTTTTTTTTTTTTTGAGCAATGGCTTTCTTCTTAGACGCCATACGTAGAATATAACTTCATGTGATGCCCATGTACTGTCTGAGTCACTGAAACACTGATTTCCACAGATAATCCTTGTGCAGAGTCAGAAGCACTTACCCATCTGTTTTTTTCAATGCAAGCTTGCGTAAATAGTGAATTGTGCATGGCGTCAGTTTTCAAGGACGGACACTGTGCCTTCTGTTATTGGTGGCATGGCTCTTCCTACACCTCACCACTGCTTCAGCTTTGTTTCAGATTATTTTCAATAGCCTACTGATGCTCTTGTATCACTCCTATCTTTATAGTCTCACAGTCTGGCGCTGTTCAGGTAATTCCTCACCAAATTGGAGCCCGTGTTATATTATACAACAATCCAGGCCAAGATTGAGAAAACACTGGTGTTCACAGGTCATTGTATAACATTGGCCATGAAATTAGCCTTGGAGGTCACTGGTGTATTCACTTTTGCTGCACTGAGGTTGTATTTTAGGGTCTGTGTTTCTGATGTAGTCTGTCAAACCTGTTTGTTTTTGGCTGGACTGCAACAGCTTTGAATGCAAATGTGGTTGAGTGAGTGAGTTAGTAAGGGAGGGAGTGAGTGAGCGAGTAATAAAGTTACACCATTGGTCAACAAAATGCTGCGTGAAAAAAAAAATTAAAATAAACAAAAAAGAAAATATATACGTATGTATACGTCAGTGAGCCCATCTATCTTTTTTAAAGTACAATTCCCTCCCTCCTTTTAATAATTGTAAAGAGTACAGTCTTGACCTGCTCTATATGAAAAATGGTCTGAGATAACCTCTGTAATGCCTTGGCGCTAATCGAACTGAGCTGAATTTAAGTTACACCCTTGGCCGTTGCTCTTCTATAATAAACAGTTTCTATTACGATACCAGGGGGCGTTTACAGGCAGCATTGCCACGTCCTTGGTTTGTAGATTTACCGACGTTTCCGACCCCTTTAACAACCTTTTATCACAAAAGTACCTAGCGACAAATGTAGCGAGTTTTGGACGAACCTTAGCAACTTTCTGTAGAAGACAGTCGCCAGTTTTGCCCTGCAAGCATGAGGTCAGGCTTCTCTTCCACAGATGCACCTCTCCATGTGTCTCAATCAAGTTATCACATGGCAGCTACATAGATGTGAATGAGCTTCTAACTTTCTCTCTGATGATCATTTTACAGGTAAATACAGCAGAATTCAAAGCACAGCTGTTGTCTTTAACTTATGTGATTGTATCAGATGACGTTATGGTTATAAAATCAGGACTTGACAGCAGAGCAGCAGCTTGGAAATGTCTGCTTGTTAGTGTGTAGAATTAATTGGCCACGTTTGAGATGATATTCATTACGTTTTCTGACAACAGAAAGAGAACAACATGTAAATGAGAACAGCTTTACTGGGAATTCAACTAAATTAAAATAGTTTATATGTGATCACAGACAGTAGGAGAGAAGCCAACAGATGAAGGGTGGTCCACTCATATACTAGGTTTTGAGCTAGTCCTGTTCTGACAACACAGCTAGAGTAAATCTCATGAGGAAAGAATTAGCAGCTTCAAAAGCTGCTAGCTTTAGGTGGCTGAGAGGTAGGTGAAGCTTCACTTCTTTTATATGTTCTTCTCTTAAACTTGAAACCCTAAAGCCTTGAAGTTGGAGGCAGGTATAAAAGCCTCTAAGTGCCGCCACATGTTATTCAGGCACAGTTGTTTCGTCACAAAGTGACAGACTACTGTGGGCCTGGTCGGCTGGGGTAAAATAGCCAAGTATCTAGCCATTAGGGATGGGTAGAAAGGTTTCAGTACTGATATCAATGCCATTCTTTATTCAATAATTTACTGAACAAATTTCAATGTAATATTTTTTGTTTTCATTTAAAAAAAAAAAGGAGAAAAGAAAATAAAGCTCTTAAAAGCGGAATATTGTCTAAACACAGGGAGGCGCACAACAGACCTTTGTCTAAAAATGTGACTATTACTTTCCAAAATTAGCATACAGCTATCCTATGTGTTTAAAAGAATACAACTGTACTTTGACATTCCAATTTTGCTGCTCGCTACATCACCAATCCAACTATAGGAAAGTCTGGTATGTTTTTACTAGAAACACCGAACAATAACGAGAATTCATAAAATGTGCTACAACGATATATTTTAACAACAGATTTTCCACACCGGTTTTCTGTGCCTGTGGTCAAACATGGAGCCAGGTTTAAGCCCAGAGACTGGAGAGGCTGCAGCAGTGGGCTAATTATTCATCTGCCATGTTTTCTCCTGCAGCCCAAAAGCAGTATGGCTGCACTGTGGTTTGGAGCTGGAATAATTTAGAGCTCTGTCTAATGAGACACTGCAGACAGCAGGACACATGACGAAGACAGCCTTTTCAGTTGCCATGGTTCTATGAATACTAAAGACTAAATGACAGGATGATTGTTGGGTAACTTTACTCGTTAATCCCAACAGCTAGCTTCCTATAGGACTGCTGGACAGAAGAGACTATGCAAATACTATGAAATATTATTTATTACAATATTTCTTCAGATGTTGTTACTATAGCCTTTACTTCAAGCATTAAGTCTTAGGAAGATAATATTAATTATATTAAGCTTTTCAATTAAATACTGCCAAGCAGTAACCCCTAAAACCCGGGTGATTAAGAAGAAACAATCCTCCCTCAGTGTTCCCCTGTGATCCTTGCTTAGCCCTCACCAAGCCCCTTTTTTCATTTTAATCAGGCTGTCAGGCAGGGAAGCATGACTGGCATTAACATCATCACCTATGTTGCCATTTGCATCCCCAGATAAACAAGTGCTGCCATGTTTAATTCATGAGACTGAGATCTGCCTTCGGAATCAGTTTTAACCAGGTTATCCAGTGCAGCTCCTTAACAGGGAGGCATTATTTACCGCTAAACAAGCTGATATCTTTTATGACCACTATCAGAGGAAGGTTGTCTGCCAATGTAGCCTCATTTTCTTTAACTAGTTTCATTTAAAAATCATTATCTAATTGCTGATGCACTGTTAACGAGACTGTAGCTAAGAAATAGTAGTTAATTCCAATCTAAGAGAGAAGAAGCTGCTTAATCTAAGTTCCCTGTGCAAAAAGCCCTGTCCACTTCATGCCTACTTTGTTCTTGGGCTGTTTTTGTTAGCATTCAAGACTAACTAGCTTAAGACCTACAGGAGTAAAATATTGTTCCATGGCGAAGGAGCATATCATTACATAACTACATTATTTTGTGAGGTTACAAACTTTATATATACAATCATTGTGCATTAATCTCCATCTGTGTTGATGCCAGTCCTGGATGCTGCTATGTATTAAGCTGACATTAGAGTGGGGAGCCTCCCCTGTGCTGACCTGCTCTTTATCTTAATTGGGAAAGCTGCCACTGCAGCAACCACAGCCTAACTTGTTACTGATAAACTCATCGGTTGGTCCTCAGCCTCAAAGTGAAATATAATATCTAAAATTACAACAATAAAGCATAAATCTAAACTCTGTGTTGCTGGTACAATAGTATCTAGTACAATAAATATTAAATTACACCAAATTATCATTTAGCCTCAGTCATGTAGCATTACACTTGTCTTTTGTTTTACAGAAGATTATTGTACCAAGTTCCAGTTATCACGTTAATTGGCTAGCTAGCTATCTCCAGCTAATAAAATCTTAAAGAAAAGCTGGTATTTTAGTGGCTAAAAATGAGTCTGCCTCTTTCTTCTACCACCATCAATGTTAAAACCTTGGCTACTGCCCTGTCCATCATGGTAAACCTGTTATAAATCTTGATCTAATTAGCTGAACTTAAAAAAATTGTTTTGTTTTTCACAATAAAATTATAAAAGGTACTCAAGTGGCATTAAAGGAAATGGTACTATAGTATTAAAACTCTCTATTGGCACAGAATCAGGCATTCAAGCCCTCATACATAGTTTCAAGGTACTTTTTTCACTCTCCACTACAGTTTCCAGCCAGACGAACACCTCTGAATCATACATCGCACAGCTGATGGTGGTGGATGGAGTTTTTGTCAGCCCACTGTTGGCAAGGTCAATAAATGAACATCCATGTTGAAACTTAACAATACAATATGAATAATTAATGCCTAAATGTGATTAAAACTATTTTATCAAAAGACTAAGACTGAAACTAAGCCTTAGACTGGAGAGGAAGAGAAAGAAAAAAATCAAAAAAATAACAATAGAGAAATGTGAGAGAAAAGACTGCTAGTAACTAACAGTGAAGACCAGGCTACCACTTCTTCATTCCAGGTTGTCTAATATTGAAAAATCCCAAGGAGATATATAAAGTTTTACTCTTGCAGGGTATTATGCCTTTGCCTGCTTCCATGGCAGAATTCCAGGTTTGTACCACAGTACCACTTTTTTATGTTATTGTGAGGGCATTTACAGTTAAACACAAACCAGAAGAGATGAGACTGGGCCTGTGTTTTCACTGGTGTGAAACAGAAACACACCAGAATAACTGCTCTGCTGGTCGTCGGGCTGATTTCTCAACATGCGTCTTAGCAAAACCTGTTTGCTGTGTGTTACAATAAAATCACAGTAGGTAGCGTGCTGCCTCCAAGTGGTCAAAGGATGAACATGTGTTTACCCACAATGCAGTGCACTAAAGTGATGTCATATTCTGCAGACACAGACTCTTTTAAGACCATACATTCCACAGAACAGATTTCTGTGTATCGCTGTGATGTTAAGAGTCAAGCTGACGCATACGATCAGGGCCTGTGTTTATTAAGTATCTCAGGATCAGTCTAATGAATTGGGGTCAAAGCTGGATCGAACATACTCCTGCCTTGGAGTAGGTTGTCGTAGCATTTTACAAAACTCAGAAAACTACAACACATCATCATAATTTATGCTTTGCAATTCTAACGGTGGCTGAAGGAAAACAAATGCAGAAAACAGCCAATATGTACTGGTGCACCATTTACGGATAGATGCTAGGCTCAGCTAACCAACCATATCGCTTTACGCAGCCTATTATAGCACTGCATCTTACATGTGTGTTGTGCAATATCGCACAGGTGCATGTGTTGGCATGCATCACTGGGCTGGGTGTGGCAGTCCAGATGTGGTTGTGTTATGAATATTACACATGGCTGAAAATACACAGTTCCCCTACCTTCAAAGCAGCCCGGCAGTCTAACAATGGAACAAGTCAAAAGGGGTCAACAACAGTTTTTACCATTTCAACATTTCAACCCAAACTTCAACCCTGGTTACATCTGTTTACGCCCTTTTCACATGGCTAAAGACAAACTGAGACCTCCCGGACCCCATTCCCTGATCCAGTCCTACCTGTGATGGGGATTCCTCCCAGCCTGGCTCTGTGATGCCCCGGCAGCCCAGTGCAGTCCACAAAGCCGCTGTTTGAGGTGGAGGCCGCTGGACTGACTGTGTGGTTCAAATGAGCAAAGTTACTGCGAGAGGAGTTGGGACCCATCCAGGATGGGCAAAATGCTGATGAGGAGGGGGAGGAGAAGGTGGTGGAGGAGCCGGAGGAAGAAGATAATGGTGCTGATGATAGCGATGACGATGACGACGAAGACGCAGGAAAGTGAGCGGGGAAGCTAAAGGAGCAGTAGCCTCCCCTGTGATGGTGCTGGTTCTGGGAGAAACGGTGAGAGTGTGGGAGGTGGTTGGAGACCGGGGGCCCTCCTGTGGGCCCGAGGTTTTTATTTAGCGGGGGTCTGTGGGTTCTGTGGGGGAAGAAGCCAGGGGACGACAGGGACGGGCTGAGGCGGTCTTCCACACGGAGCTCCTTCTCTATGAGGTCAGCCAGAGCCCTGCGAGTGACGTCGAAGGGGTCGAAGCCCAGATCGTCCTCCTGCTGCTGCTTGGACGAGCCGAAGCCGAACGCCGCCTGCCAGTCTGTGGATGACGACACGGGGATGGTCTCTGTGGACACGGGAGATGGGCTGTGAGCGAGCATCACTGAGGAACAGCTGATTGTTAATACACCCAATTCAGAGGGCTCCTCGGGCATCTGAACTGGCTCCGTCCAAAGTTCAAACACTTACAAACTATTACGCTATCTTCACTGGTAAACTGGTTAAAAAACTTGCAGGTAAAAAAGAAATATCCTTGTGCTACTTTAGGAATCTTAAGTCAGTTTGTGTGCCGATATTTTAACCGGGTTCAGCCAAACAAGCTGTTCTGAACATACGCCAACCAAGATCAGACACTTGGTGTCATGAGTCTGAGATAAAGAATGCTGATAAGCATACGTGGTTTGTATCAACGAGATCATTCTATGTTTTGCATTGGCCTAGCATTTGCATTTTTAGGTGGTAAAATTTACATTATATTCAGACTTTATTTATAGGTCATAGGTTCAGAGACTTCAGGAGAGAAGCATGAGTCTTTCGGAGACAGCAACATCTCAGAGTCAGACAAGATTTCAGAAGACTTTTCCCTGTAATGAAAGGCGACTCCCCCCCCAGCCCAAAGGACACAGACCCTCTCACCTACATACCCAAACTGCATCCAAACACACAGTCAAAGGGACAGATTTCACTCATATCCTCCCACCCTCACATCCACCGGTGATAATTAAACAGAACCAGGCCTGATTTATTTTTATGCGTTCTCAACATTTTATTTTCGTTTTCTTAAATTTTCTTTCAAGACCTATGGTAGGAGTTGTATTGCAACTACAACTTTAACTTTATCCTTTTTTTCACCTGATTACTGTCCTGTCAAATGTTTAATACCACTTGTTAGGTCCCTATGAAGTGTTGTACAGTATGTCTCTATTTCATTATAGTTACACAAACACTCTGCTCCTCTCCTGGTTTATTATCTTCACAATTCACATTTACTAACTTTTACTCAACATCTTACCCACTGGCACCACGTACTGGTCACACGCACTTTGCTTTTATTACAGCTTGATTAAAAAAAAACTATATCTTGAATTTTTTTCATCTTTCATACTAAACTGAGAACTGCCTCAAAGTTTTTTATTATTATAAAACAACGCATTATCTCTGTTTTACGGACAACCGCAGATGCTACCCCTGTCTGACAAAAGGCAGACAGACATCTCTCTACTCAACAAGCCATTGATTCCTCCACCTAGCCCACCTGAGGTGAAGAGGCTCTGTGGTTCTGGTGCTGTGGGCCAGTCTGTGCTGGTGTGTGGGGAACTGGGGAAGCTGCTCAGTCCACTGGGGAGGGGGTTCGGATGCCTGAAGTTACTGTTGTCTGAGAACAACGAGTGGGACTCTGCAGCAGCCGCCTCGAACATGGAGCGAGCTGTGTGGCCGGTGACGCTGATGGGGACCACCAGGCTGGGTTTACCGAGGCCAGGGGGGGGTGATGGGAAGTCATTGCCCGGGAGCTGCGGCACACAAAAAAGGAGAGCCCCTTTATTTAGTCAGGTGGTGTCGCAGAGACTCAAAAACTTGGACAATTAGTGACCAAATACACAGATTCAAAAAGGACATGATCAAAGAAGGACAAACGAACATTCGAAAGATTCTGTGAGTCCATTTCTTACCATTTGTGAGGTTTCTCCGTTGCCTATAGTGATCATTTCTGGCAGTTTGTCACTGGGGCTGTAAAAGAAAAGCATAAAAAATTAGAGATTCAATTCTCAGCATGAACACAGAGTAACTGTAAATTATCCAATTAAACCCAGTAATAGTTGAGTCTGGAATTACCACCAATGGATGTGGCCACTGGCTAATAAAGGTAAAAAAAATATATACCACAGGGAGGTAAATTACCTGAGGCTAAAGCAACTGTTGTCACACGGTAAATTCAGCATAATGCACATGTCCACAGAACTAATTCCATCAGTGCAACAACCCATTCGTGTCATATTCACACCTCTGCCGGACATTGGCCAGGCACATAAAGAGCCTCTTCCCACAGGCCTTCGCTCTAATGAGCAGTTAATCAGTCACGAAATATCAGGAACAATCTGTGCAACAGCCCTGCAATATTAAAAGATTCACTTCACTTACCTACAAATTCTGTTTATATCAGCTTAAAACTCACATTGTGCAATAATATATATACATTATCCATCACAGGCTGTATATACTCTATATAGATGTGTATATATGTAAGGACTGTACAGAACCACCTACTGTATCTATAAAAAGAAACTGCTTGCACTATCTGCTTATAATTTATTTTTCTTCTCTCGCCTTCGCCTGCTGTTTCCTACTGGTTGACTTGTATACAGACACTGTATGTTCTGTCAATTGCTGTAACTTTTTTATCCATTCACCTACTGGACTGTGCATAACAGGCATATGTTTATGTTTATTCATCTTTGCTCAGCTGTTTTTTCCTTGTGTCTCTCACTGGACATTGGTAGTCATACTATGGAAACCAGAGTCAAAATTCTTGTATGCATAAACATACTTGGCCAATAAGGCTGAGTCTAAATCCATTTATGACTTCAGAGTTTTTAAAAATAGATGAATGACATAGGTGGATAATGCAGTCTTTGTATCAAAGAAGAAAAACTGTGAAATGACCAGTCTCCCCGATGCAGAGCTTTCACATCTAATAATCTAATCTACTTTACCTGGCAATGTCACCGCTTGAAGAAAAAGGGGACAGGGCCGGCACGGGGCCAAGGCTGAGGTCGGGTTCAGGCCCCTCAGGGGTTAAGTGTTCAGAGTCGGAGCCGTCTAACGGTGGACTCTTCCCGTGGTCCGACGACAGGCCGTTGGTCGCCTTCCCCGGCGGCTGCAGCAACAGCCAGCCGTCTTTACTGGAGCTGTTGGAGCTGTGACACCACGTAGACAAAAAAGCCCACAGAGATCACACGCCAATACAAAGCCTTGCATACGTGTCTTCATTTACCATTTCTTAAGTCCCATTATGTCTAAAATACTTGCATTTGTTGTAGCTCATTAGTCTTGTTTTTTTTTTTTTTTACGTTTAAAAAAACAGGGAATTTATGAGAAGTAAATCAGATTTAAAAAAAAATAAACCATGATACGAAGAACTGTTCTTTGACCACTCTCAAGAGGTAACATGCACAAATCACCAAGTACAAAGAGGAAGGGAAGCAAGGCACATCAAATGACTACTGAGACACACAAAGACAAATACACAGAGACAGACAGTCTGCTGTTAGAATACATCTGTAAAGAGTTGGCTTTGCCCTTTGGTTTGTCCCCTGACACCGCCAAGGTCTGCAGAGAGGTCGGGCTGAGTTTGTAGATGTCTTGTAGTTTCTGCTCGTACTCCTGGTGCTTCCCTGCCTGGAATTAGGAGGACGGATTAGAGAGAACTGCGTATGCATAGAAACAGGACATGGAAAAGGCAATATGACGATAACTAGTAAATATCCGCACATGAATCGATAGATCAGAATGTAATATTAGATCAATGCTGATGAGATATTCTGCGCCTTAGTTCTGTCTAATAAACAAATTTAAAAACAAAAGGCTGCTTTTGCTGGATTTTTCCCATTCCAGTGTTTTTTTTTTCCACCTCTCTTTAGACTTTTTTCAAGCAGGGTTTCCATCATGCTGCCATGGAGACAATGAATTAACTGTAGCCTGGTTCTGCACCATGGAAAATCACGGCAGATCGGCCACCTGCAGTTCCTGCTTTTACTGTTACCGCTGTCATACAAACAACTGACTAACACATGCATTGTTTTGATGCTGAAAAAATTCTGCTGAACTCCTGAGCCTCCGAAAACTCTCGTATTCTTTAATGAGCAGTTCCTCAAAACGGTCACTTTCAGTAACTCGGATCACTGGATTCGAGCAGGATGTGAATGATATCTGTGAGCTCTGCCTCGACTGACCTGCATCTCCTCTTTTGTGAAACTCGCCGCTTCATCCCCCAGCTCGTGTAGATACATGCAGTCTGGCTTGGGGCACTGCGTGCTCTTTAAAAAGTAACTGCAGTATTTTGTTGTTCCTAAAGACGCCTGCAAAACACAAAACAGACTACTATTATATTCAGCTGCTGAACCTGCCGTGAATTCAAATGCTCTCTCTTTCCCTTCATCTTACCTTGAGTGTTCTGCCATCTACCACTACGTTGTTGACACACTGGATTGCTCTAAGAGCATCTTCAGACCTAATATATGTGACATAGGCACTGGCACTCGGTCCCTGGGAAAACAAAGATAGAACACAGAGACATGGCAAACATTAAAAACTAGTTTAATGGAAGTGGCTTCCCAACAATGCCTCCCCCCCGACCCTGAGTGTGAACCGTGACCTGCTGTCGCTGTGGACGGCCTCACCTGTGAACCAGCGTATGATGTACTGTTGTTGATCACCACCTTGTGAATCTTCCCAAACTTCCCAAAATATTCTGGCCTCTTCAGAACCTTTTAGACACAGAAAAGAAATATCCCAAATGTAAGAATTGTTGTCATCATCATCACTGAGAGGCTTTTAGCTGCTGGGTCCATAATACTATACTGTGAAAAATGCAGTTTAACGACAGTGTGGAGACAAAACAAACACTTTTGGGTGTCATCCAAACTGCAAAGCCCCAACCTATGAAAAACAATTCCATCTGTATACATCGTCCTATCAGCTGCTTGGTCTCAGCAGGGTCAATCTAGATTCTGTCTCCTCAGGCTGTCCCTGCGATGCCAGGTCTATTCAACTGAACTACCTGAGAACGCAATGTTTTGTTTTGTTTTTGGTTTTGTTTTTTTTTGGGGGGGGGGGGTGTAGTCTACTTTTTCAAAGTTGAACATTGACAGTTAAAACAACAACACATAAAGCAGTACGCTACACTAGATCTACTGTGAATAGAGAAGGGAAGGAAAAACAATGGACAAAAAAACAGGACTGCAATCAAAATATACATTTAGATGAGAAAAATAACTGAGAGCTACTGGTGGGAGCAGTCATGGGCAATCTGACCAACTGAAGCATAACACATACAATGAAAAATAGATTTACATGGGAGAACAGTTGATCAGAGAAATGTCTTTTATATAAATTGATAAAAGGAGCAATAATCTGTAAAAGGTTTAACTCTTGTGTTCCCTTGTTTTATTGAGTTCAAATAAATTCACTTCCTAACTGTCACAGTTTTTTAAAATTTCAGTTTTAATGTGACACTTTTGTTGGTACTTAGTTAAAGATTTCTGAGAGCTTAACAGAATTGCTGTGACTAAGTTTTAAGTAGGTGAAGGTACCCAACAGGCAGAATTCAGGAACAACTGGTAAATTATTCCCATTAAATTGAGACAAAATTGTAAATAAATTCTGTCAAAAACTATATATTTTGGGACAAGACAAGGTGGAACCTAAGAACGCTCCTTCCTCTAAGCTTCCTCCAAAGCAGAAAGGGTCTAGATTTGAGTTCTGCTGCATTGAAGGTTCCCAAGAGCACACTGACCTGCCTGAACTGGACCCCTCGGCATCAAGGAAAAAAAGGTCTTGGTAAGAAAGGAGACCCAGAACCCGATGGTCACTCTGGCAAGATTCTCAGAGGAGACGGGAGAAACTTCCAGAGGGACAATCCATTCTGAGCCTCATGTCTGGAGGAAACCAGACATGAGGACATACAGTTCAATCTTGGTTTCATCAGGCCATAAAGTCTCATTTCTCAGTCGAAGAGCCCTTTAACTGCTGTTTTTGCTGACTCCAAGCAGCTTTTACAAGCAGCTTTTACGTATCTTCCATTTAGGAGATTCTTCTGTCTTAATACTCTGCCATAAAACCCAGATTGGCAGAGCAGAGTGCTGCAGTGATGTTTGTCATTCTCAAAGTTTCTCCACCAAACTTCTGTCATCAAAGCTTTTAAGTACCCTGCAAATATTGTCACCTAAATGTAGAGTAAATTCAATGTAAAACAGCAGTTTCTCTGCCACAAAACAAAAAATAACTAAGACCCTTTTAGTCATCTTACTAGTTTTGAACCATTCTGCAAGGGTAAAAACAGATTTCTGAGAACAAAGTAATTCGGAGTTGAACTTGCTCAGTGTTAACGGCATGTATCCTGGTACATGAACAGTGCTCATCGGACAATTCACATGACCCAAAAGAGCTGGGGACACTCAAAGTGTCCACGAAGCCTTATTCGTTTTTACATGTCAGCCTGTCCGTGTCCTTCACCGCTGGACAGATGAGTAATATGTTAAAAGACATTTAATGCCATGCAACGTCATCACAGATTCCACCAGGTGCTGACACCGCACCGCTGCTGTTGTTTTCCTGGACTGACGAGCGTGGGAGAAACTGGCTGCTCACAGTTGCTGAATTATGTACGATTTATATATTCTAGCATATATACTAAAAATTAGGGGTCAACATCAGATCGGGGTCAAATTATTTCCTCAGAACAGTTTCTTTCATCAAAGCAGTGCATGTGTACATTGATACATGTGGGTGTGTTTGTGTGTGAGTGCCTCACCTCAGGGTCAGCCAACCTCTGAGAGAGCCCCACGACGAACACCAGGTTCTTCTGGACAACTCGGACGCTGGCCAGGTGTTTCCGGTTCTCTGTGATCTTCTGCTTCTTCTCGTTCTGCTTCTGCTTCTTCTCGTTCTTTATCCTCTGCAGCTCCTCATGGGACAGGGGCTTGTACACCGCAGGGTCTTCTGGATACGGCTGCACAACACACACATAACTTAAGCAAAAATGTCCGCAATCAGGTGCTCTACCTGTCAGACACCAAACAGTCTGCGTGATGCTTAATTAGCCCAGGAGTTTACAACAACGGTGTGACTATTTAAGTTAACACATAATCGGCTAAATCAAGTGGTCGGATAAGTGTTGCAGTTTTGCAAAAAGTCCAAAAGAGGGAGCCAAAGGCCTGTAGGATGAGTCTGTTGTCAGCAGAGAGGAAAGAAATAGTGAGTATAGCTTAAAACAATATTAGCTAATGCTGACTGAGATGAGCATGAATGGAAAAAACCCCTTAAACTAGTAGCTTTGAAAATGTCAAATGAAGTCGTAGTGAGAAGTTTCATTTTTCCACCAGTGACACTTCAGACTCCTCAGATCTAATGTTGGACCTGTCCCAGATATGTCAGAGGCTACAGTCAGTCTGCTGGTGAATGTGTCCCATATGGGATTTTTCGTCCTCCTGCGTTTCCGCATATGACACCTGACAATATTGCGTCAGTGGTGTATCATACAAAAACAGCTTGCTAGAGCAGTCAGCGGGGAACCGGCTGCTATTCAAATACAAAGTTAACACAGTGACACAACTTCAACAGAGTCTGAAAGGACGAGAAACACAAGCAGACGTTTAGACATGTTGGAAACAAACCAACTGTTTATCCAGATTATCTGAACCACTTTGTCTGGAGGTCAAGATGAGGGGAAGGGCACCTGAAATGTCGCCGGTAATCCCACATTAAACAGGAAAACTGTGACCATACAACTACAGTGTTGGTATGTAAACTGTGATGAAGGTTTACAACTGACAGTTTTGATCACAATTCTATTGTTCACCTTAATTTTCGTTCATTTCTTAACAATGTTGTGGCTTATTTTAAGGTTTAGGAGGAGTTTGAACCGGCGCTGTCTGGGTCAAAACACATGAACACTGCTATGTCCTCAGAGGCTGTGGTTTAAACTAAGGCTGTGGTTTAGTCTGGACCTGGTTCCTGGGCCTGTAGAAATCTACTAAACCCCTTGTAGAGGTCAATGTTTCCGAGGTTTAACTTTAACCTGTTTTGGACATGCTTTAACTGGTTTAGCTGAGGTTTGAGTTAAAAATGTTCTGTATAAGGACAGATTTATATGGCTCAGATCATTTTATTAACCTCTAAAATATGAATTCTTTTACCATATATGTTTTTGAAGGATTCACAATGAAATCTGGTAAAGTTATTAAATTGTGTAATTATTTTGAGGGCCTTACTTCTTCCCCAGTTCATTTCTAATGCCGAAACCAGGGCAACTGATTATCTGACAAACATAGATATGTAACAGAAATAAATAATTACATATGTATTGTGAGACCAGTTCCCATCGCAGTTTTATACTGTTACTGTGTATGTGACGGAGTATGTAAACTGCAGAATGGAAAGAAAGTGGCGAAATGTGATACCGTGTTATTGAAATATTTTGAAGAATATTACTCAGCGGGAGTGACAGTTGATCTCATGTACAAGTAAAAATATACACATACAATTTTCAGCAGGTCTGCTACCCAGTGCATTCTGGGAAGAAATCTGATCAACCTACTCCCAATGTGCTACATGATGAGGTTTCTCTGACACACCTGCCTTGGGCAGCCCATTCAGCCAGTGTGGCAGCAGTTCAGCAGCAGTTCAGCTGAACCTTTGCTCATTTTGAGGCAGTAATCGAGCCTAGTTAAGTAGACGGGTGCGTTTTTAAACCCTGCAACCTCCAGGTTAACCAGACCGGCTCTAAGCCACAGACAAGCTAAGTGACAGAGCAACAGCTGCAGTGAGTTTAATTAAATGGAAGTTTGCTTCCAAACTGTCTGATTGGGTGACTGCTTAGTTTCTTGACCTGTTAGACTATTTTTTAGTCAGGGCACCCTGTTCTTAGATCTATGTTTTTAACATGGTTCATGGAGGAAGAACACATTGTATAATTAAAAAAAAAACAAAAAACAACCCACTTAACAGCTGCCTGAGCAAGTAAAGGAATCTCGCAAAACTTTCACCTGTTTTGACTTAATTCAAATTGATAAACGTGAAGATTTGTGGCTTTGCTGTCTCATATCACTGTAACCTGAAGTCTGTTGGGACTATATTGCTTTTGATCAAGAAATTTAAAGGCATTTCTGTGGGCTTTTCAAATTTATGATTGGAATTTGTGATTTATACATGTCATAGATTAAGTGATTGATTAATTCTAAAAGATGAATTAGTAATATTAAAAAAGTAAAGATTACACCAGGACTGAGTTGAAAGATGATTCCCCACATAAAGCCAAAAAACCTCAATAGAAGATTCAGTTTTGGTCTTTTGTGCTGGTCACTTTAGAACCTTGCATTTGTGACTTGTATTGGGCCAACAGTCTGACACAGCTAAATCAGAGTTAAGCATTAAGGCCTGCATGAATGCCATGAATTAATCTCCTTCGGTTGGAACGGTCTTAGTTATTGTGAGTAAATCCTCCATTGTTTTGGTTCTCACACTGTGCCGTGCTGAGTGAGCTCCAGAGAGGAGTGAGGTCTACCTTTCTGCAGGCGGGACAGAGACCGTTCTCGTCCGTCCTGATCCGGTGCCAACAGAACCGGCAGATCTGGTATCCACAGGTGCAGGGGAAGAAGTTGACATCGTCGATCTCCAGTGGTTCCATACACAGCGGGCACTCCATCGGGTCGTCCTTCACCTCGGGACTTCGGGGCATCCTACGGTTCACCTCTACTGGTCTGGAGAGCTTTCACAGGACAGGGGCAGGATGAGCTGCAGGCACTGGAGCAGGGATAAAAAGGAACTTAGCTCCATCCTGAGGAGAAATCTGACAAAACTTAAATCACAACCTACACAACAGTCACCCTCTGATGATCTGAATCAGCAATGCTAAGGGGGCAAACCTAGCTTAGTCCATGTGCCACATCTTAAACAGATGCAAGGTATCATGTCGGTCACTAAACATGTGTTAGCATGTGATGAGGTGTCAAACTCCCAGAGGAAGAGCGACAGACTGGGCTTAACGTACTCGAAGTACCAGTCAGCTCCAGACATCCCACAGGTCCAACCAACAGGTGGTGTTTACAAAAAAAGTTATAGGGACATTAGAGCCCAACAGATATACTGACAGCCAGATTTTACTAGCCAATTTAAGCTAACTGCAACTAAGTAAGTGCCAGCATTCATAACAGCTGATTAGTGACAAGAAATTAAAGTAATGGAAATGTTGTTGTTGTTGTTGTTGTAATACCTATTTCAGCAACAAGAGGCTCAGGTGCTCCACTGCCCAAGTCTAAACAGGACTGTAAGCCTTCTTGTTTTCTTCCAAGCTATTTTCAGTTTCTCCATGCACTGTAAACACAATGTACATATATTGTGTTAGCAGGTTATGTAACATTACTGTCATGTCTTTCTTTTGGCTAAAATGTATTTTAATAGACGCTAATCTGCCATCAGCATTGGATATACTGATATTACCCCGCTAGCTAGAGAGTGAAAAACATATTGTTCACCCAAGAAATGATGCTGCTGCCACCACCACACTTCACCATATAGCTGCTACTAGCCAGGTGATGAATAGTGCCTGGTGTTAACCAGAAAATTTTTCTATCATCGGACCAGAGATTTTTCCTCGTGCACTCAGAGTCCTTTCATGCTATTTGGCAAACTCCAAGCAGACTGTCATATGACTTTTAATGAGGTCTGGTGAGAGATCATCTTCCTTTTTCCTCTGTGGGTCAACACTGGACAATTTTATATGCCTTATCTATTTCTCTCTGTCACTTCCACTTCCCCACGCTGTCAAATCCCTTCCCTCATAGTCCCAACGTCACCATATCTGACGACTGATCATTCGGCTCCCATTCCTTGAGCCAATCAATTGCCAGATCCCGTTCTTTTAATATCACAGCAAATCTGCCCATCTGTCTTCGAGACCCACTTATTGTGCAACCCCCCCCAATCACCACCATATCCTCCATGATGTCTAGAGACACCACACCAAAGGTTTCTACCAACCACCCACCGGCTCTACTCCACCACCACCACCAGCGTCTTTACTCCAGGGATCCTATCCTATGTCCTGTCTTCACACAAAGATGCCTCATATTGATGGAGGCTCTCTGTTGCCTACTTAATTTTGTTATTCACTTTCATTTGATCTTTACTTATTGAACTGAAAGTGGCTTCTGTGTAGCCACTCTACTATAAAGGCCTGATTGATGCAGTGCTACAGACAGGGTCGTCCTTCCGGCATTTTCTCCCCTCTCTGCAGAGAACTTCTGAAGCTCTGTTAGAGTGACTGTTGGGTTCTTGGTCACCTCCCTGACCAAGGCCCTTCTTGCCCCCTTGGGAAGAGCCCTAGTGCTTCCAGACGTCTCCCATTTCACAGTCCGTGAGGCCACTGTGCCCCCGGGAACAACCAAGTCTTTAAAATTGGTTTTACATCATTACCCTCATCTATGTCTCACCAAAGTTATATCAGGTTTTTGTCCTGGCATTTGTGAATTCTGAGACCTTATATACACCAGTGTGTGTCTCTCTAAACCATGTCTCATTAGTGCGGTTTGCTATAGATGGACTCCGATTGGATACATTTTGAGAGGGTTGGGACCTTAGTAATCTAAAAAAGTCCTGCATCAATGGGTCAGAGAACCAAACAGCTTGAAAAGTAGCAGACTGGTTAATTGGTAAGGCAGTGGATGTCTGCAGCCTGATTTAAGACAGCTCGATTTGTCAATAATATCTACAAAAGCTTCAGCTTTACTAATGGGAAATGCTAGATGATTAACACATGTCAGTGTTACGTCTGCCCACTTCAGTATGCAGGAGGCATGCAGGGTTTTCATATGGATCTATCCCACACGGAAACTATACAGGATTCCCATGTGGGTCTCTCCCAGACAGCAGAGAAAAGAGCGAGGACGAATGCTAAAAATACCCCGCGTGTCCTGAGCGTGGGAGGGTGGAGTCCACCGGGGCTTCTCTCTTTTAAGGGTAAGTCCAGATGGGCAGCAGCAGCGCTCCTGTAGCCCACCCTCACCTCCCTGCTGGACATGTATGGTCTTAACCGCCTCCCCCAGGAACTTGGCACAGGGAGCCAACCTCCAGGCCCGGCTGCTGCTAAATGAAATCAGGCTGATTCGCACACTGTACAAAATTAGTCACAGCATTGGTAGTGAGGCCAACATTGCTCGGGGTTGCTTACTCTGGTCTGAAACGGTGGTTTCGGCGGTGACACTGACACTCCTTAGAAAGAACAGAAACAGAGACTCTGACAAGTTCTGGAATAACACAGGGCATCTTTTTTCTACGGTTTGTAAGTGCATTTATCCGAGATTGATATCAGAGAAATTACATCCTTGTGCATCATGTCTGTGTTCTCGTTTCACTGGGTTGAGACTCTAAGGAGGGAGTATAATTTTTTTAATTGGCACTAAGGGTTTTTAAATTCGTTAACTGCCTCTACAAGCTGTGTGTCACGGTCACCGCTGGCGCTCCAACTGCTGACCGTGCTGATAAGCAGCCAAATCAGTGGGTCAAACTACAATAGCCAACTCCCTGTTGTTTTTCAGAAAACCAGCGTGAACCTGTCCCATCTCACACATTATCTTTGCCTCACGTCTCCATGCATACTACTGGCCCATTGTCAGTCAGTCTCTCAAACTGCTTCGTCACAGCTGAGGCCCTGTTGTTAATATTTTTTGGCTGCATGTATACGACCACTACAAAAACCAAGTTTTAAAACACTGTTTGCATGTGAAAATAATGAGAATAATGAGCAGTGTTTCCAGGTCATTTCTGTTTAGATCTCCACATAGAAACTGAAAAGCTGGACAACAGGAGAAAAGGAATATACTCTTCCTTCTTTATCCACAAGTTGTTAGCAGTGAGACAGACAGGTCAGTTATTTGATTAGACGTCTGTTCTCCTGCACTCACTGATAATCAGTCGGCTAAAATCAGATAAACTCGCTTTCATTGTTCTTATTTTTATGTTTTACTGTTTCTGTTGTCAGACAATGGAAGTCGAAAAATGTAAAATGTAAGTCCTTTGCTAATAAATACTACCTGCTGTGCTACAGTTCTAATGACATAATTTTCTTGTGATTGCGACATAGTCCAACAAAATCAACAAGAATGTAAATAAGTGCAGTTCTTGAGTATCTCAGGCGCGGGTCCATGTTTTAGCGTCTGGCACCAAAGGAACATGTTTGCACCGTGGTAGGTGGAGAGGCACAGCTGAGCCTCTTTGTATGCTGATTATGTGGCACTGTTCAATATTTGGTGCATGATTTTGGCATGAAAGTGCTCAGACCATGTTTCCTGCACTTTTTTTTCATCTACTGCAGACTGTTGCGTTAATCAAAATACAATTTTGACTAACTGAGGAAGATGTTTACCTATAATAGGGAGGTATTACCTTCTGCCTGCAGTGTAATCACACCCAGGCAGAAGGACACCCGACTGAAATTTAAAACTTCATATTAAAATAAGCTTCAAACTAGGGGTCACTCAATCACTATTTATTCATTTTTTGGTCTCAAAAATGCTGAAAACCACGTTTATTTTAGACTTCAGAAAAAAGACCTCAAAAACAATCGCATCTCTTCATTTGACCTATAAGTTCCCAGAAGGTTGTTTGTTGACCGATCATATGTAGACTGTGGAAAATGAGCTTTGAATACTATTCTGTACAACTGTTCCCCCAGATAAATGATGAACAGCAAAGTTTTTAAAGCACATTCAGCAACGTCTTGTGGATGTCTCATGTGTCCTGTGTGACTGGATTTTCTTTTCTGTTTTGGGCTTTATTTTTTATTTTTATTTTAATTTGATTAGAAAGAGGAAGTCGGCTCTCCAGATGCTAGAGATGTGAGATCGCCACAGTGAGAGAATCCGCAGGGAGCCAACATGAAACCCTGCCTAAAAAAAGTCAGCTTTGCACTAGTTTTAAAACTCATAACACAAATACGGTTCATATCACTGAAATGAACTGACAACAGACCTTGCGTGAAAATCAATTGTAAGTTACTTACTGCTATGAAGCCTAATTGAAGTAGCTAATCAAAGTTTCTCTGAGCACTTTCTGCACATAAATTGATCACAAACACCGACATTGCTACACGTATTTGTTCAGGATGGTCATGTCTATAACTCTGTAATGTCTTTTTTAGTTATTATTTCGGGATTTTTTTTTTATACAACTGACGTAAAAACAGGTAATGCACCGCTGCAAATATTTATATTTATATCTGAGCAACAGAACTACCCATAAAATTCCACCAAGCTCTGCATTCATTGTACAATGACAGATTATGATTCATTAGAACTGAAATACCACTGCACCAACTCAACTAAATGGTGTTATTCTATTAGAAAGAATAGCTTTTCCAAATCTGAATCACAAAGCTGCAAACACACAATCACACTGTGCTATGATGGAAAAATGCACACTCTGACACATGTGTTAAGGAGGACGGAGAGGTCTGAAGTCAGTTGAATAACAGAGTTATGTTTGAGACAATAGGCCACAGGATATGCCCAACTGTGGACAGCGCATGATTAATATTAAAACTTACTCTACTTTCAGGGTGTAAACTGGAAAAATATTAAAACAAAAGTAGTAACAGGGCATTTGTCTGTGTTCATGGGGATGTAGCTGTTGCCATGGATGTTGACGAAACTGTAAATGACTTGAGAAAAGACATAGCTGATAAAACACAGCTGAAGACAGTTTGAACTTATGTGTCAAGAGAGGGACAGGATAGATGCAAAAGAAAAGCCATAAAAAAAACAACTGTATGATGAAGAAATTATGATATCAGACTTTCAGAGAGCAGGGTTCACAGTCTCTGTGAGGAACTAGAGAAAGAGACGGAAAACAAGCCAAAGCAGTCACACAGTGTCTGACTCGCTAGAGCAGGTCCAGGCTTTGGATATAGATGCTGAGCCCTTGAGGGCAGAGCATATTTTACCTTGGGCTTGTACAGGGTCAGATTCACAAAGCCACCTTTGACTATTCTCAGTATTCAGATACTTTTAGAGAAGTGCAAAGGCACTTGGTCACAAACAGAGGAGCAGAAACTGACAATGCCACAGATGCGATGGGGCTCATAGCGGAGAAGCCGGCTGGGTCACAGGGAAATTAAAGCTACCCCCACAACACCCACACACATGGATACAGCCACCATGACACTTCTACTGAAACCCAATAAAGACCTGCTCCACCGTTCAAATTACCATCCTCTCTCACTAATCAACACAGACACAAAAATCATTACCAAAGCCCCAGCCACCAGAACAGAGACACTCTCCCCAATGTTAATTTACCCAAACTGGTTTAATAAGAATAGAAAAGCTTCATCTCAATCTGTTACAACAAAAAACAAACAAGAGGCATATTCCAATCATCCCATCATCAGATTCTGGACACCATGTTTCACAGGGTATCTAGTAAGCACTGTGCCCAAGCATCCAGACCTCTCCAAAATGGCTGAAATGTTCTTTCCAATATCTCAAGAAAGGGTTTTGTTTTTTTTTAAATGATATTTTCTTTGAGCTAATCACAAACATGAGTATTGACAAGAACAAAACCAGGAAAATAAAATGTGGTACAGAAAATGGAGGCATGGATATGTATATGTCTGAAACTTAGCTAATTCTCACCAAACAACAATATGAAACAGTACTGTCCATCTGTAGCAGGTGAGCTTGTTTGTTTGGATCATCACATCATCCGCCTAAATTCAGTCCGAGAAGCATAACAGGGGCGTTGTACACTGCTGCCTGACCTGCACCGGACCCAGTCTCGTCCCCATGATCCAAGGGGCTCACATCAATTCAGGGCTCAGGAAAACACCCATTAGGCCTCTTTTTAGCTGCCGACATCTGTGACACTGAACCACAAAGCAGATTCAGTAACACTGCAGCACCATGATCAACACGAGACATCACAGTGGCAAATATCAAGATGACGAAATAAAACGTCTCCCTCTGAGCACGAGCTCCTTTGAGTTTGCCCTTGAGACTGCGCTTGCAAATTACTACACACACAATGAGAAGGCAGAAAAGACGAGTGCTAATGCTGCAGGTTATACCCTCTGTCAACTAAAAACACCAGGGTTCTCCCATCATGCCCAGGTGAGGTAAACAGGAAGTATGATGCTGTATGATGTAGGCTGGGTCAGCATTTATTTTTAGCCTCCATTTCTTTATATTGTGTTGAATTTGTGCCATTAAATATCTCTGCTGCATTAGCGGCTCCGAGTTCCGGTTTGCACTGCTGCAGCGGAAGGAGACAACACTCACCTGGATTACTGTTATGAACATCTTATCACAGTAACCACTGTCACTGGAAAGAGTGGGTCGTGCCCATTCAGTTTCTTCCACTTTGACTGAATAATGACTGAGAATAAGTATGGATACAAATGGCATCAGCTGGGTACAGGTGGCTCAGAACACACATGACCTCGACCTGCAAAAAAACTGTACTGCTGCAACACAAGCAGTTTGGTCCTGTGTACAACAGAAGAGCTTCACATAGTTGAGCGTCACCTCAGGATCATCCCAACTAAAAGCCCCTTAGCCCACCGCTGCACAAAGTCAGGGCCTGTTCACACAGAAAACCTTGACCTTTGCATTGTGCTGTCACATGTGGGGCTACAAAATGAGGAGCATTTTCTCAGGGATCAGGGCAACGCCTGAAGTGTCTCTATACACAGCGTTCCAGTTCCCTTAGAAAACATAAACATAATTCTCTGTTGACTGAGAAAGAGGCAGCCTGCGGCCATCACTGACCAACAGAGACAACAAGGCAAAACTTGTGGCATAACATTGTTAAAAATAAAGCACATGTAAGGAACTAAAAATGCTCACTCTGAATTTTCTCCATTGAAGAGATGGGACTTTTTCTCATTAATAATAAACTGAAATGCATTGTCTGCATGTTCATAAAAAACCACAAACACCTAGTTTCGTAGAGGAGGGCCTTTCCAGTCACTGGGATGAGACTAGGCTGAAGGAACAGGAAGAGGAAAAACATACAGAAATAAGTCAGCCACAACCATTGCACACAGAGCAGTTTGAATAAGACTTCACATGTTACTGTGGCACGAGCGCTTTGCTTATTTAAACATGATCAGACAAGTTGTGACAAGTCGGTTTCATAGTGACAGCAGAGATAAGGAGAGTAAGCGCGAGTTGAGGGAGGAATGGCATGCGACCGAGGTCTCTGGTCAGGACAGAACCAGGGAAAGTCTGGTTCATCTTAACCACTAGACCAACGGACAGCCTGAAAAACTAAATATACAAAGCCCTCTTTTAATTCAACAAATACCCCTAAAAATAGCCCAAACATTGAAGGTTATCTTAACATAGGCAGCGATTTTGACATCAACTGCCAGTTTCATTGCCTGTCCAGTTTTGAGGTTCTAGAAACAAAATCAGATTCAATTTCATAGCAAATACGAATTAGTTATGGTCCGGTCTGACCAGTTATTCTCTAACTGCCCCTGTCAGCTGGGCAGGCAGCAAACAGTAGGTTTATCAGATCTTTTCCTCTGAAAACAGCCGTTTCTTCTGGAACCTAAGCTAGTGAGAGGGAAGTTTGCAGGTACATAAAACCAAAACAATGAGCTAAATGTGGTTAAAAAGCACCATAGAGTTTATGTTTGAGACAGATAAACGAGGCTTTAATTACAGATGGAAAATTTGGCTTCACCATCCACAGCAATGTTCGTGACAGCCTGGCTCTTAGCTGTGGAGGATCCTGATTTGGCAGAGTCTGATACAGCGATCAATCCCCATCACTGTCCACTGTCCTTTCAGCCAACAGAAACACCCCACCCTCCCTTTAAAAGTGTGTTTTCTAAGCCACTCTGCAATACTTACTGTTCAAAGGAGGAAGGCAGTCCAGTACCTCATAACAACTAAGTGGTGTGGTTAGTTTTAACATGTCTCGGAAAAACGAGGCCCCCAGGCACAGGTTGCGCTCTGACAGATGGCTTTAAAAGGCAGAAGCAGTTGTGTCAATGTGAAAAGCCCTTTGCCGTGCCCAGCTCCTGGCTCTCAGCACGCAGGTCTTAACCACTAGCAGGACCAAGGAAGGCACGATCAACAACAGACCACATGCAACAGTGGCCTGGCGTCGCGGGCTGAATATGTCCCAACGGTGACCGTTACAACAGGAGGACAGGAATAAAAGACGAAACAGCTACAGTCGACTCCGTTAAAACTGTGCATCACAACAAACACGGAGAACAAACTGAGACGTGTTAAGCCACATCTGCAGCCCTGTCATAGCCACCCTGTGACACTGAGGCTGGCTCGTGGACGATGGGGATGAGTCTACTGGAGACGCTTGTCAACACTGAGCCCTGCCAGGGGGGGTATGCTGTCCCCACCCACCCCACCCACCCCACCCACAAGGACAACCACGGTCTTCCCATCTGAGACGTCATGCTGGCAGCCTTTAGCACGACCTATTCAGTCATTCAGGGCTGATGATGACACCAGAAGTTGCACCTTTTGAGTTGAACCTCTGCACTAAAAAAAAAAAAAAGAAGAAAATCCGAGCCAAAAATGACATGACGGATACTAATTTTTGACCATATCGTGTATTCTGCCTTAATCTTTTCTTATCCGCATGAACAAGACACATACGGCTCTGCACAGCCACTGAAAACAAGTTGTGGTCAAGTGTGCAAAGTTTGTTTAGTAGCAACTTAGCTAATATATACAAAGACATCGTTAAACAGTCCCGGGGTTCTAATAATAAGGTCCGAGATTAGAGGCGGTACCGGTGCGAGGGTTATTACCGGCAGACTTGTTGCGGGTCATGTGCCCGGCGAGCTGGCACCTCGGCCGGGCGCCGCCGGTGCCTGCCCTCGGTGTTAGCTAGGCTAAGCGGCTAAGTTCTCCAGCGGTCAGCCTGGAATGCTGCTAGCTACCGCCTGTCACGAACGGCGCCGGCTAAGGGCGGACAGCTCCCGGCGGCCGCCCGCCGCAGCCTGGGCTCGTACACCGCCCACCCTGACACCAGCCTCCACCCCAGCCGCCAAAGTTACCGAAAGACACCGGCGCCTCCTCGGACTCTAACGTGTTGTTTATAAGTTGTGTTCCTAAGGTAAAAAACCCCAAAACTCTGTGGGGAAGACGAGTTTCCACGGCCTGCCCTCCGCCGGCGGGACCCGACGTAACCCGGAGACCCGCCCGATGTAGAGCGGCGCCGCCTCTGCCTTTGCTCCCGGAGCGGCGGCGCCCGCGGCGGCTGAACCGCCGCCTGACAACCGGGGCAGCTCGTCTCCGAACCGTGTCGCGTATGTCGCGAAAACGACAGCGACGACTCGGGCGATAGCGGAGTTTGTGGCGTTGGTTGAACCGGGATAGTCGGGATACTCACCCTGCCTGAGTTACGGGAGGCTCTTTCTCCAGGGTGTTGAGGGAGAAGTCCGCCGAACGGGACAGCGACCCCCTCCACCCCCGCCGCCCCTACTCAAAGCTGCCGGCTCCGGGGCTCGACGGCAGCATTTGTCCCGATAAAACGACCGGCCTGGTCCCTCAGCCTGTAAAAAGGTGCCGCTGCCAACTTACAACACAAACCACCATCTTACAGTGAGCGGAGGAGAGAGCACAGGGGCAACTACACGTTTAAGTGAGTCGGCGCAAATCGTGTTGATGTTCTGTGCATAGAATGATGGGTATTGTAGTATTTACCAGGAGAGGAGCTCCACACCTTTTGTTTTGTTTCGGCAGCACAGCGGTTGTTCTTAGTTATAGTTTATAAATCCTTTATTAAAGGTGCATCATACCAAGTTTTCCCATGTTATAATCTTACGTTAATTAATTAATTAATTAATTAACCCAAAATCTACATCTTGATATCTGCTTCTTATTCAGGGAGAATGTATGAAGTCATCTCAAATCACCTGTGTTAAAAACACACACGACACTGACAATAACAGTGAATGACGCAAACAACTTGGAAACATACAAATGTCACACACATCAGGGAAATAAAAGTGACTTAAAGAAAATGTTTTAATACATTTAGAATAAAAACAATTTAAATTCAAATGTATTTTTTTTTTGTTGGAGTAGAGCACAAGTTTAAAGTAGTACATCTTTCACGGATTTTAATTTCAAATGATTACATCAAAAAAATGCTGTCTGTGCTACACAACCTCAGTAAAATTCCTTCCTTCCTGATGGTGTGTGATGTAGAGAGTCGTTACAAACAGTAGATGGAGATACACACTTACAGAAAGGCTCTAAACAGAGGACACAAACACACGCCTATAATGCAAAACAAATAATTAACAGAATTTCTCTGCTGGACATTTTGCATTATTGATTTTTTTTTTTAATAATTAATAGAAAATTGTTCTGTTTTCAGTGAAAAGCTGCTTTTTTGTGTTCAAGCTCCACGGCAAATATTTTAATACTGATTACACTTAGAAGAGTCACATCAGAGACATTTTTAATATCTTTATAACTAGTGAAAACATTAATGAAACTTTAATTACATTCTGACTTATTAACATTCCTCAAAAAAATATTATGTAAGATCTCCATTTACTTTCTGATTTGTTTCTTTTGCTGATACATTATATGCAGCCTTCACTCAAATATACAGTTCATGTTTCAGAGTCTGAACTATGACATCCTGATCTGATGTTGAATATTAAACAGTTTTGGTTAAAGACAGAAACATGTTAATAGTACAGAGTTTTGAAACTGAATGTACTGTTTGTTCTAATTGTTCATTGTGTCAATACTGGTGCCACAGAGATGCCCTTATTAAAGCGGTTTCAATGCAAGCGAAAGGGGACTTGACCCACGGACCTCATTCTGTGCAAAAATTCATTTTCAAAGTCCATCCAAAGCTTAATTGTCGCTTTGGCTCTTTGACTTAGACAAATCAAGGGGGTATCTCCCAAAGTCACAGCCCTTTTAGTAACAAATTCCAACTGTGTGAATACAGCTCTCTGCTACAGTTCAGTCATAAAACACTGTCTGTGGAAACGCAGAGGCGTTCTCATTACAAACAGAATGTAACTTTGGAAAATTCCTATTTGATTTGTCTCAGACGGCTGATGCTTCTGATTGGCTTCAGATAAACTTTGGAATATGTTTTTTCACAGAGGGAGGACCGTGTATTTTGTCCCCCATCACTTAAGCTGGAATTTAATTAGGAAAAGATCTCCTCGGGGCCTGTATGAACAGGAGGAACAGTTACAGTTACCTAAAACTCTTTCAGTGTACATTCAGTATGAGCATATGGATAGTGTTTTTAGATTCACTTAAAAAAAAGAGAAACAATCATTTTTTAAAACTTGTTTTGTGAGATAAAAAATACTTTATCTGACATGGACAAAGCCACATGCTTTTAAACCATATATTCATCTGCCATATGCAACATGGATTTAAGACTTTCCCAGAAAACCTGCTGCATCCGTTCATCCTTCGGCCACTTGAGGTCAGGAACTTCCAAGGCAGAGAGGCTGTTGGGATGGGCTCCACTTAGATGATGGCGCCGTGCTGGGAAAGGAAGGACTTGTGGCTGCTCCATTCGCTATGGACAACGAGGTCAACGAGGATGAAGTCACGCTCGTGGATGCAGAGTGATGTTTACCATAGGAGATGAATGCATGACAACCAAATGGTACTTTCTTCATTGTGTTAGAGTGTCTGCACTTCATCCTGATCCACATCTGTAACAACTTTGTATACAACAATCCATAGCAACTGCAGCTTGAAGCCATGTCTCGTTTGACCTCACATGACATTACGTAAACAAGGATCTGTTGTGGAGGTGTGGGGTCATCAAAAACAGTTTTCCAAAGATTTCTTGGAATTTTCTTCCTTGATATTGATTTTCTGATCATTTGTCTGTGACCACACTTTAGATGAATCACAGTTTCCAGATTGAACCCTTGCTGCCAGTCTGTCCCTAACCTGGTGTCGTATTTGTTGGTTGCTGTCCAGGTTCTGGCATTCAGGAATGAAAAAGGGACCAGCAACCAAGCATCGAAGTCCGGCAACACTGCTGTGGACACTACTTTACATAGTACTCACATTTATCATTTACAGACATTTATGATGACACGGAACCTTTGGCTGAAGCTCACACTAGACTTTACACTTACAAAGATGACCTCACAAATTAGTTTGGAAGCTGAGGATAAGTGAGAGAATTAGTTCTGACCTATTTCTTCCTTGTGTGTAAACAGTCTGCAGCTGTATTTGTTCTGGCAGCTTCAGCTGGCATTTTTTTTCACTGTCCCTCAGTTCACTTAAACTGAAAACCTAAAACAAGCATAATTTAATTTGTCCACCAGATGGCAGACGAGACAAGATTATCCCCCTTCGGGATAAATTACTGCTGTCAGTAGACACCAAAGTGGCTTAATTCTCTCAATGGCAGAAAACTACCTGATTATCTATAGGAATCTGAGCTTTTATCCAACAATATGATTAAATTATTTCATAATTCTAATTGAATTCAATTTGACTGATGGGAAAATTTACTAAACGTCTTAAGATGCCTGCCCAGGAGCCTGTCCATCATTTTTACTTTGGAACTGTATTGGAACAATATTTCTCAGTTTCTCTTTTTCAGTACCAGACAACACAATTTCAAGACTGATTTATTGGCAGGCTGAAAGACAAAATAATTTGAAGTCAAATCAGATCTCAAGTACTGAGGTACTCCTCTAAGAAATGAATAAACCTTTAATATATTGTCAGAATTTTTCTTGTAAAGTTAAAAAATCATTTTTAAATTTAAAGTTTAACATCTATGTGGGATTTTTTTTGTATTTCATGATAAAATGATACAATATCATGGTATTGTTGGAGCACAGAGAAACAATGGAACTGTAACTGTGATACAGTACAGTACCACTGTTGTCACAAGCTGTGGTGCAAGCAACAAGGAAGAAGAACCCAGAGGCTTTTCTCTTAACATTCACTTTGCCATTAGATAAAGGACCTATTTGAATCCAGTATGTCAAAGTCTTAATCATAAAAAAACACTTCCTCTCTTCTTCATTTCCCTAAAGTGTTCGCCTTCATTGATTTCTCTCTGCCCCCCCCCCCACTATCAACACCACCACCACCTTTAATAGATGTGTCCCACTTCTTCTCTTTCTCATTAAAGCCTTGGCCTCATCTTTTCATTATTTTAGTATTTCACCATCCTTTTTTTGTGTACCCTCCACACCAACATGAGCAGGAACCCAAAAAAAATTCGAACTCTTTGTATTCTCACCATTATCATAAATATTTCCATCAATTAATCAACTCTTGTTGTTTATTTTGAATTCACACTATTAAGGGTTGCAATAGAATCTGAACAAATGACAACTCTCTCAGGCCTTACTTCTTATATCCATTGTAACCATAAAATTATAGCAGCTGTTTCTGCTCTAAAAACCGATAATTTATCATATATTCTTTTGCATGGGACTACATCAAACTCAGGCATGTAGACTCCTGCTCCTACATGGATCTTTAGATCAAAAAGTAAGTACTAGCATATAGTTATAATAATAATTCCTCTCTCCATAATCTTGAACCAAATATCCAATGTTATTTTCATTCCTTCAATCCATTCTCTCTTCTGCTCCATCAGTTGTAAGCCCATATTAAGCACTGAAAATGTCCATGAGGGAACATTGACCAACACAGTATTTGGCCCATGCTCTAACCTATTTGAAGCACATTCTTCTGCTGCTGTATTAATATTCTAAACACATTCTTTACCTTTTTGTCATTGTGAATACTCCTGACAGTCACACAGCACAATTATTCTAGGCTCTTCCTCTCCAGATCCCTTTAACTCAACCCAATAAGCCAGTGATGACTTTGAAAGTCTTAAATATAGTGTTAATTCATAGTTTCCAATAGTAGCACATTAGTAAGATTTGTTTAAAAGAACTATAAGTCTTACCCTAACCCCAACCCCAACCCCAACCCTAACCCTCGCTGTAACCCTAGAGCTCTTTTCCAGAATATTCCTGGCTGCTGTTCTACAGGGCTTATAGCCCTACCTCGAGGAGTCATTTACAATATCCAAATCATCTGGAATAGTATCTCCAACTTTAACAAAGAGGCGTCCGATTAGATATGTGTTTTTTTGTAAAGCCAACACCCATTTTATGGAGTTTATGGAGCTTTATCAAAATCATAATACACTATAGCCATAGTTTCTTTCATACTAATAGCTGTTTCTACCTCATTACTAACTTCCAATAAAGCATCTATCATAGATATACCTCCATGTAATCCACTTTGACATTTGCTCTTTGTTCTAAATAGTATGACAATCTATGAACAGTTACCTTTTCCATCCATGGAAAGAGGTGTGAGGTTAGTGCTTCTCTGTATTTATAGTTGCCAGATATTCTACATCCATCACCTTTGGGGATTATAACAGATTTTCTTTTCCCACTCATCTTTTTAGTCATTGATCAAATGTCAACCAGTTGTATTTCTCTGCCAATGAAGGAGCAGAATTTTCTCCATGCATTCTTCTTGGATGACTTAATTATTTTCCAAGCCATAGCTCTCTTCCTTTGATAATCAATCAGATTATATTGACTCGGATGGTTTCCTAGATTAATCTTGAAAATGTGGATTTCATTATTTATAGAATTTCTACATCAGTCATTCCACCTTGGAACCCTTTTCCTTTTTCACAGTCCTGTTTGGAACACATGTTGATGCACCACTAATATTCATGGGTGTCTCTGCTTCTGCATAGCTATCTCCATAAGCCTCCATCCATATTCTTTCTGTGAAATCAATACAACATTCCCTTAAATTTCTTCCAGTCAGCTTTAGGAAAACACCATCTTTCTATTACGTAACCTCCCTTCACATTCAAATCAAACTTCATAGCACATATTACCAGAAAATGATAACTCTATATTTTCATTAAATTCCATTCACATACATTACTCATATCGCTGGAGATTAGAGTAAGAGCTAAGCTTGAAACTGAATTTCTTGTAACATCCATCCTGGTTCATCTTTCATCATTAGGACAAGTGATCTCTGCTTCTCCATTTGTGTCTGTGTGATTACATCCCTGTAGAGAATGATGGGCACTGAAGTATTTCTCACATGAAGTATTTCTCACATGAAGTATTTCTCACATGACATGGAACCTATTGAATATATATATATATATATATATATATATATATATATTCAATAGCGTCCATATATAACTAATTATAACAGGATGTGCCTTGTCTAGACCATGTAGTCACACATTTAAGGAAAGATTTTGAACCAACAGGTCAAAAGGCATGTAAGTGATCTATGAAAAAATAATATTAAGGAAAAAATATGATTCTGAAAGAGATGAAGCACTAATATCCTATGTCAAAGAGGGTGTTGTCTGTTGGCCATGTAAACGTACCTTCTCAGATTGAGTTTGAATCACTTGGTCACATTACTCTGAGTATTTAAGAAGAAATATTTTTCATAAATAGATAATATACAATGTACTGAGAAAAAAGATAGATATTATAGTACATATAGAGAAATAAAATATTATATATTTTAATTTATAATTATTATAGTTTATAATAATCATTATGAATACATGAGAAAAATGTGAGATGAAAACACAACATTTATGAAAATTTATATTTAATAAGTGTCCATTGTTGAGCAGTGTGGGCTAAATGATTTTACAACATGGTTTTATTTATTTACTTTTATATTAAAGCTCATGCGTGTCAGCCCGTAGGCGTTAAAAACTTGTACGTGTAACATTTCAGACTAATTTAT
Organism: Istiophorus platypterus; assembly: GCA_016859345.1. NCBI lineage: Eukaryota > Metazoa > Chordata > Actinopteri > Istiophoriformes > Istiophoridae > Istiophorus > Istiophorus platypterus. Next base: position 17,762,842 of record CM029130.1, read on the forward strand.
AGATGGTCCCTAACTTAGATTCTGTCATGGCGGGGTTTGTTTTTATCTCTTCACAAATGTGTTGATATTTTAGTTTCACTCCGACTATTTAACCACAGTCCCCCACTGCTTAATACACGGATACGGCTCGACTGAATTTCATTCGTGCTGATATTTTAACGTTATGTAACCAAGCGAAAGAATAAAAAAAGGAAAACCCAGCGGACATTAAAGGGCCGTTCCGCATAATTCACCCTGACAAGAGGCCGGTGCGGCGATGTTGCCCCGTGGCGGAGCGGCACGCGGCGCTAGGGGCTTCGGCAATCTCCGGCTCGAATCGTACATAGGCGAAGGAGGCCGAGCCGGAGCGGAGCTGTCCGGAACATCCGGCTGTAGCTGCTCAACATAAACAGCTATGGCGGAGGCAGCAGCGGCGTCTACGGCGGCTTCTGGAGTAATAGGAGGTTGGACCAAACACGTAACCTGCAGGTAAGAAAAGGCAGTCGACCGGTAAAGATACCCGACGGGATTATGTCGCCCGTGGCCGCGGTTTGGACACCGGGCCGGTGAGCGGCTGACAGCAGCGTCTTGTGAGGCTCAGCTGTTGTTAGCTAGCCGAGGCAGCGTCTGACTACGGCGGTGTTGTGTTTTCGCTGTTATGGTCACACACCAGGCTGCGTCGGGAGGTTAGCGGCCGGTTTAACTAGCTGCCGTTTGAGTAATGAACACGGCGGCGTTAACGCCAGGCTGTGTCACGTTAGACTACAGCTGTCATACGACACTGACGAAACCCTCTACGTTAACGTTTACTAGTTGTTCGGAGGCACTTTGACTTTAAAACTAACGTTAACCAACACTAAAACTAGCGAGTTCCCATCTGATAGTAGCCCGAGCACCTGCTAGCTGCCGCTGAAACTAACGTCATGGGTCTGAATGTTTTCCGAGATCGATCCAAGATTAGCTTGATTGCGTTATGAAAGTGAAAGACGCCATTCACACACATTTTCCTTACTTAACTCTGGAGGTGGTTGTTTGTGTGTGTTGGTGTGTGTGTGTGTGGGGGGGGGGCAGGCTTTTAAACGTACAAAGTTCACTCTGACATTAGGATTATTAAGATTACATCTTTGTCGCCATTCTTTATTTTCAGATATTTCATGCATGGACTTTGCAAAGAAGGAGACAACTGTCGATATTCCCACGATCTGACCAACAGCAAACCTGCAGCCATGATTTGCAAGTTCTTTCAGAAAGGAAACTGTGTGTTTGGGGACCGTTGCAGGTAAAGACATGTCTAAAATATGAGTTGTTATAAATACAAGCCAGGAAATAAGTCAGATGTGTGTTTATTTATAAAGTCTCAGATGTTTGCACGCTGAAGAAAATGGTCCTGGCCGTCAGCTGAGCTGCATTATAACTTCATGTCTAAAACTGGCAGTGGTCTCAGCCAAGTGACAGCGCAGCAGCTTAGCTGGCAGGGCTTCTCAGAAGTGTAGCAGTCTGCTTCACAAGTGGATCTGACACCTGAGACTGCTGCTTCCCAGTGTCAACATGTTGTTGGTCTGTGTCTGTGGCAGCTCCACGTGCATCCAGAGTGCTAGAATCACTCATCTGTGCTATTACAGCATTGCTCTGCTCAATGTAATCATGTGTTATAAAATATGTGGGTTTTTTTTGTCCTTTGCATATCATATTTTCAACATGCCTGCCAAGGCCTTTGTTGACAGGAAATGGACAACACTTGTAGTACAGGCATGGGGCCACTTAGCCTTTTAACCCCCACCCCCCACCCCATTTGAATTGATAAAAAATAAACACATCAAATGCCCTGTCCTTATCTGTAGGGTTTGTGACAACAGCATGTGGTTGGTTGAGGGATTGTTAAATCCAATATGGAAATCCGTGTTGAGATTTCTCCCTAGCAAATTCAAGTACACATTTTTAAAACATAATCTAAATCCATACCTCACTAGAAAAAATGCTCAGTAGAGTGCCAAGGCCAGTGTCAAAAATCATACACCAGACCTAAGATGATGGAAGTTCATAGCAAAAGATCCGGATCTGCCCCAAAATGTAATGGGTTCTTCTCTGGCCCATGGGCCCATCCATTCACCGAGTTCAGTACAAAATCGGTTCAGGGCTTTTTGTGTCATCCTGCTGACAAACAAATCAACAGACACGGGTGATTATATAACCGCCTTGGCGGACATAACAGGCAAAATAGTAGATTATTGTAACTTCCAAGTTTCCACATTTTCAGAGGACACTACTTTCAATTTTAATCAACCTATCAATGGTGAAAGATGGTCCAGAGCACATTTTGTTTCTAAACACAATTTGGTGTCATTTGTCTTGTCCAGGAACATGTGAAGATAGATTCTCTCTTATGCATCAACATTACTTCAATCCTGTTTTAGAACACAACATATTTGGAATCCTCTTTGTGTCTGATCATTGTTAAGCACACTTTTTGTTTTTGAGAGTTTTGAATGTGTTTTTCCTGTCTGACTGGCCCTCACAGCCTTGTATTCACTTCACTTCACTGCACTCTAACAATTAGTTTGATCTACAACTTGCCGCTGTTAGATAGAGAACATTATGCTTTTTCTAACATGTTAGCTATTCTTTCATTACACGTGTTAAGTCTAAACTGCATTTTCAGAGGCAGTATAGAGTGATGTCTGTCTAACAGAATCAACTTAACCACATTTGCTAGCTGATTTTCATACTAGATTTAAGTCCCTATCAACCTGTGGCTTCCTGAAAAATCTAGAACACTGCAGCAATGCATTTGAAAATAGTCATCAGTGTGTGTTCATAGTAAATAGGTTGAAACGTGCAGTGGTATGGTCCTTTTGAGAAACTAATTAGGCTCCCAGTGTGTTGTCAAGCATGAGTGTATCCAGACAGCAGCAGCCAGCTTGTACAGACAGTGTCTAGTCCATGTCTGGCTTCAGGAGCATCCCCATAGTTACCGGGGCTATACAGGACCACCAGCAGCACCAGGGATGCTTTACTTATTCACACACTTGATCATTGTCCTTGATTGTCATACCGTTGCCTGCAGGAGGCCTTTGGCTGAGTGTATACAGCACTGAGCTGTTGTATTTGTTGTTGTTGTTGTTGTTGTTGTGTTGATAAGTCACATTCCTCCATCATTGTGATGGGGCTTCAGTAAGGAAGGTGTCCTCATTATTTCTGTGACCCCCATGGGGCTGTGCGCCCTGTGTTACAAGTCCACAGAAAAGCTCTCGCTGTGGGGGCTTATTATGGTTGAATTCCCTGAGCTCCATCTATTGTGACGGGCTCTGTCTCGCTTTCTCACTCTGTGTCTGTGTCGCTCTCCCTCTCTCTCCCCCTCTCTCTCTCTCTCTCTCTCTCTCTCTCTCTCTCTCTCTCTCTCTCTCTCTCTCTCTCTCTCTCTCTCCTGCAGCCCCCAGGGCCAGACAGAGTGCACTGCAGCCTGCATAGCAATTGCATAACATTCTCTGTTTCCCTCCTGTTCTCTTTCTGTGAGCTGCCCCCCCCCCATGCTGTTGCTGGGTTCCCCAGGTTCACTCCACTGCAGCAGCCTCCTCTCTCATTTATTTATGCGTAACTCCGGCAGCCCCCCCTCCCCTCCCTGCTCATCCAGTGCTCCAGTGGCTCTCTGGGAACAGACTGGTTAACAGTGTGTTGTGATGGTGCTCAGCATCATGGAGGAAGCCAGAGTAGAGACGGGCCAGGTCTTCCTTTTGTATGAACTGTTGGTCATGCTGTATTATAGCTATGGAGCTGACAGCCATATGGACAGCCGAGGATCTATCCTTATCAGGGAAGCACCATTGATCGTAGACTGAGAAAAAATGTATTCATTTTTTTTTGATTTTGAAATAATTATGGTTGTGATTCAAACCTCTGAGCAGTCTCATTCTTTCATTACAATGGTTCTCCTATGTTCCAACAGCAAATGTGAAAAGTCTGACAAACACCACGTGCCAAACGTTGCATGACCAAATAGGTGATGAACAAAAACACACTTACCCTGTTTATCCAGGGTGTTTTGTTTTTTTTTTTTCCCTCAGCTGCAGACAGAACCAGAACCTTTATCTGGAGCAGGGTCACACTGGAGACAGGCTTTGATTCAGTTTTCCCTCTTCACTGATTAATACAAACTCTGCCTCCTCTGTGTTTACTATGTATTTATCCAGCCTCTGTTGATGATTGTTAGAACCATTCGCTTTGTCAGCAGTGTTCTACCAAAGGACTGTGAGTATCACTGCAGATTTAAACAGCTGCCTAGAACATCATCACAAAATACAGCATGATGCAGCTATGAAGGCTATGAAAGACCACCAGAGAATCTGAACAAACATCCAAAACAAGTCACGAACAATGCATCACAATACCTGAACAATCTCTCACAGAAACAAGTAGATCAAAGAGGTGATATTACAAAATGACAGATGAAATGTTTTAAGTAAGCGGATCAGATAGAGGAGGCTTGCTCTGCAGTAGAGATCCAGTACCAGCCAGACCCTTTCTGGACTCCTAATCCCACCCATCCCCCAGACCCCGGCCTCCTGTTAAAGCTGGCACTATTCTCTAAACAGAAACATGTTTGCTGTGTCCTCACATGCCATAGAACAGCTAACTAACATGGTTTCTAACATCGCACTGATAAATGGAGAAACCTCTGTCCTTTTGATTTTCTTTGCACCCGCTATTCCAGTCGACCTCAAACCTCTCGTGTTTATTGCTGAGGACCCAGAGAAGAGCAGTGTTGACTGTGAAGGCACATGATCATCTAAAGCGTTGGGCTATTTTAGACAGAGAACCAAGCTCTGCAAATTGCAAATGGCTTGTCACAGCAGAACAACTGCTCTGTGCGGTCACTTGAAATGAAATCACCCGGAGCGTTTTGTTTAAGATGCAGTGACAGCAAGACATCGCTGTTTTGTTTCCTTTTTTTCCACACCCCATCATGATACTTTAGCATTATTAATTGATGAACCGCCGCTTTTCTGATAATGTAAGGTTAAACCATGAGTCAACACTGTTATCTGACTGTTGAATAATATTTCTGTTTCGACCATGTATGAATGAGAAAATGGCCTCAACTGATGTCTCAAATGTTTTCCTTACTGATGCATAAAATACATTTGAAAATATTACATTTTTTACTAACTGCATATGACTCCAGTGATGAAAAAAAATTCACAGTTTTAAGTCAAGTTCATTTGCGCTGCTGTTTAACTGTACTGAGAGGTGTTCCTAATATTTTGTCAAGCCATATTCATTTAAATGGGATGGAAAAATTATTAGGGACACCTGTCTCCATAATCCAGATCATTGTTCAGTTGGCCAGTGAGTGAATCTGTGAGACAATCCTTTGGAGTTTGTCACATTAATGATCAGAAAATACTGGACTACAAATGGTTTCTGTTGTTCGTTCATTCATTCATTCATTTGTTCACTCATTCATTCACTCATTCACTCATCAGTCATTCGTCTATGTATTTTTTTTTCATGACATCATATTTAACTACTAATTAGATAACAAACATATAATAAGTGGGCTCCGCACTATTGTCAATAATGTTAAGTTGGCTAGCTCGCTAACATTATGCTTGCTAGCTTGTTTTGCTTGCAAATGTATGCGGTTTGTGATTTAAAGTGTGTGTGTGTGTGTGTGTGTGTGTGTGTGTGTGTGTGTGTGTGTGTGTTCTGTGCTACCACTGTAGCTTAATGAGTGAGAGACATTTGTTTGATTGTCTGTGTGTTTACATGTGTTAACATGAGCATCTTTTCCTAATTTTAAATAAGGCGTAGTCTTCATTTTACCTGTTGTGGCTTAACCTCTGGTTCCATAATGAACAATGAAGATACACAGTGTTCACAGTGATGCGCTATGTGTGTTGTTATTCTGCTGTTGTAGACCATCACCACTCACCACTGAGATAACTTTCAGTCTAGGTCTGTGCTATTTGCATTCTTTAAGAGATCAGACTCCTGGTCAATGTGATTAAAAAGAAAACTGGAGCCAGGTTCCCTCTGGAGTCAACAGGTGGTGACCTCAAATTACAGAGCCATAGTTTAACACATGTTTTACTGCAGACACCCACAGAGAGGAACTTGTTTGTTGAGAGTGTGATCCTCATCTGACATACTGGTGTCATGTCATTTGAAAATATCCTGGAACACTGTACAGTATCTTACTTTGTAATGTTGTTCAGTTGAACTATGCCCCAAAAGATAACTTACTGTTGAGAGGTGCTGTCAGAGGCTCCTGGGGCCCAGACTCAGTGAACAACATGGTTCAGTTTTAGAGCGAGCTGCACCCTGTCCAATGCCAGCGCTGGTCTGACTTCCAGAACTTGTATGTTATAGCTTTAAGTAACGTGATTTGCCAGGTTCTTTCAATCTGTTTGATGAGTCTGGTTATTATCCACATAGTTTCATATAGATTAATCTAGAAAATCGTACTATATCATGATGTATGTATAAACTGAGATATAAAACACATATAAGATGGCAGAGGATCTTTATGGCTATCATTTAAAAATTGGGATAACTACGCTTGTTTTCAGACAGTCTCTCCAGGAAGACATTCACATTTTGCGTTCAGTTGTTCACATTAGAAGGGCCACAAGCAGTTGTGTAACAAACAAAGAAAAGAGAGAGAAGTACAATGCTTGGCTCCTTCTCTCCTCCATACCGCCGGCCAGTCACAGCATGAAATGGGTGTGAATGTCGGATCATCGTACTCAGAAAGTTACAGCGATGGTCAGACATGGACTCCTATCCGATTTGGGAAAGGCATGCGTGTGTGCACTTGTGTCATAACTTATAGCCTGTGTCATCTCAAGTATGTGTGAGTGTCCCAGGAAATAACCGTATCTCATCTGGGAAAAACACAAGATGTTGGTCCTGATTAAAGCATCTCGACAGCGATTCAATCCTTAGAATAGTGTGAATTTTTTTTTTTTTTTTTTTCCAAAATGAAGCCTTTATCTTTCAGTCCAAGGCTGCTCAAAATGGAGCATGTGATAATAACAGAATTAGCTGGGGCGGGGGAAACACATGGAAATATGTATAAGTGTAAACATGTTGAAAAGCACACAGGATTTAGTTTCCATTTGTTACCACCGCCAAGGGGGGTTGTGTAATCAACCCTGTCTGTCTGTTGGTTAATTTGATTGTTTGTCTGTAAGATTATGCCAGAACTACTGAACCGCTTTGCACCAAACTTGGAGGAGTGATGGAGCATTGACAGGAAAGAACCTATTAAGTTCATCTAATAGGTCCTGTCAGGTCTGGTGCATGTTGTCTGACACAGGCCTTGGTGAAGGTCTGGGCTCCACCATTGCGTTATGGCCTCTGCAGCATTATATAACATCACACTTTGTGTTCCTAGTAATTTGACTGTGGTCACTGAAGGATACTGTATCTGTCTCTGAGGTTGTGAAACCCAAACCTTCCTCTGTAATCCTCTGCAACCTAAACCCAAAGACAGCGCCGCATGGGAAACACCGGTTTACGTTCCAGTTCTGTTTACTATTTACAGACCGAGAAGGGGACCATAAATATTAATTTCAGTCAGGCGCAGCCATGACCAAGGACAGAGGCTGTGTCGAACTAAAAACTGAATATACTGAAGTCAAACTCTGTGTAATTTCTTGGAGTCGTCTTTGTCCTCTGTCCACAAACATTGGTCCATTGTATCTGTCTGTCTGCATTCTTTTTGATAATTTGAATTCCTACAGAAAACAAAGAACAGTTCTGCGAGTCCGAACATTTAGGAACAGACAGATGCCACATTACAATTGAGTGGCCGTGTTTGTTTAAGCTGCTGCAGCGTCAAGGGGTTACGCGCAAATTATTCCGAAGGAATCTATAACATTTTTAAGTTCCAAGTTCAAACCGACCTGGGGGCTTTTCCTAGATGCAACATTCCTGATGGAGTGGTTGGTCGGCAGTGATAAATCAGGGGTCTATTTTTATAAAAACACAAACAGAGACACATTAGAATGAAAACTGTGAGAAGGGCATGACCTTAAACACAGGATTTTAAGTGATTCTGCTTTCCCTCACTTACTCAGTCCCTTAGCTGATGTGGACAAGTAAACTTTGAGTGTTTAGTATTTTATTTCTTTAAAGACTTTTGAGTCTTTGAGAGATATTAATGATAAACACACTGACTAAAACCACTTAACTGAGAGCCAAAAAATTCAGTTCACCTTGTTTCAGACCCCTTTGCTCAAGCAGTCGAACGTCTCATGTTTGTTTCACTCCCAACTCTTGCTCACTCACACTGTTTGGGTTCTTGCTAATTTGACTCGGCTTCAATCTTGTCATTCATTATTGTGCAATGATAAGTAGCCAATACCGTTTTAAAAGGGAAATGTCTCTGGACGATGTCAGCTGAGACGTATCAGTCACACAAGTTGAATACAATTCAAAGTGCTTACAAGTGACTGCAAAAATGTAAAGAGAAAAATACATGTTTTCAGATTGTTTTTGTTCAGCATCAATGTTTAGAGCCTTTGGCTCAGTTTATTTTTTTTTAATATTCAGACTAAGTAATGTATGATCTTGTCTCCTTAATGAGAAGCATGTATAGGCTACAGAGCCATTAGAATAACTTGATTAACTGTCACTATGGGGACAACAGACCGGGTTTTGAGTGGAGTCCTCAGTCCGCAGCCGAGTCTCCCTATCATGGGACATAAACCGAGCGGAGCTGGAGAGGATATGCCGAGAGGAACAGCAGAAAATCCCAGAATCCAGATGTGCAAAGCTTGTCGTGTCACACCCAAGAGGTCTCGAGGTTTATTTTTATTTTTTGTAGATTGATGAGGGAAAATGAACTTAAATGATTTTATCATAAGGCTGTAAGATAAAAAATGTGAAACAGTGAAGGTCTGAATAGATTGTGAATGAACTTTTGCGAGAACATGACTCAGTCTGGATTTTATTGAACTGTTTTAGCACTGAAAAGCCTTTGTGCTCTATCTGTTTCGCAATTACTGAAGCTTTTATTGATGCACTGTTGGAACGGGGGAGGTTTGTTTCATCCACCCTTGTAGGTGGAGATTCAGGAGTGGGGTTTTACAATTCTGGGCAGCGCATATTTAGTGACTCAAAATGATACTGTTGGACTGTTAGTTGTTAGCTTTGGTTTTGCTGTTTTTTATAATGGAGCTCCTCCTTTCACTGCTCCAGTTGTCACTACACTGTATCAGAGTTGTGCAACAGTAGATCATCTGTACTGTAACAATCCTGATCCTGTGCCCACCCCCCAGGTTTGAACACTGTAAACCGGCAAAAAACGAGGAGCAACCAACCCCCCAGATGCTGCCGCTGCCCTCCGCCTCACTGGCCGGCCCCTCAGACCCAGAACCCAGTGGGCCGACACCTGGCCCAGGGGCGCCGGACTGGGTCAACGCTGCTGAGTTTGTTCCGGGACAGCCGTACTGTGGACGGGGTGAGCGACCGCCACGGATCCAGTTTGATATTGATACTCCCATCGGAACATAGTCCTAGAATTCACACTCTTCATCTCTTCATTACATTGAGACCCACAGATCTCCTCTTATTACTTGATTCTGTCCATAGTGATCATATCGTATCAAGGCCTCCGGTTTGACAGGGAGCTCTCTGGTTCATGGTGGACAGAGTATAAAGATATGGTGGGCAGGGAAGTAAACCAGCGGATAAAACATTGCTCTTTTTTCCTGTGAACTCGATGAAAACCAGCTTTGTCCAATGAGTTACTCATGTTCCTCGACCACAGTGAGACAGTTTGTCCTCAGAGGACAGAGATGCTGTAACTGAGGTCAGAGTTGGAACGTTTGGATGCTTAAGTAGCTCTAAAGTGCCATTGAAGTCATGCATCTGATGTGAATTTTGGGGTTAGGGAACATTCTTTGGTGCAGCTTAAACAACCTCTTGGTTGTTTGACCGTTTGGCTGAGTTCATTTTGTCTTGTGTGAAAGCGTTGATTTAAACAACCAGACAGAGACCACCACTCGTTTTGTGCTACTCTTGGTTTATATCTAAAAAGTGTAAACACGAAGCCATTGGAACCATAGGGAAACAATATATCTTTTTTGTTGTTGTTTTTCTGCCTGTCATCTGTATCAAGTCAACTGAACAAGATGCATGAATGACGCTGTAAGGCTGGATTTATGCTTCTACGCTGTAGCATACACCAACGGCCCATGCCGTCATGAGAATATATACCTCTGCGTTGTCAGCTATGTCACTCTGCAATCAATCTGCAAAGCAGAAATGAAGAAGACATTGGAGGAGGAGACGGTCGGTACGATGGCAGTGAAGTAGGACAAGCTGGAAATGCGACACTACCGAACTGACCGATCACAGTTCTTGCATTCTGCGTCACTGCAACACGTAGGTACATTTTTAGGGAGATGGACGACGCAGAGGCATAAATTGGCCTTAATTATGCTTTGTAGTTTTGATGTGGAGAAGCTGCCCAGCTGAAATTATGACTTCACTGCTAAGTCAAAGTTGGTTAAGTTGTGTTTTGAGGCCTGTCTGGTTAGTAAATAAAAGATGGGGAAGGTGTGGCCCTCAGATCAGATTCTCCCCATTTGATTGTGCAGGATCACGTAACCATGAGACGTTTTTGTTTTCCGATTAACTCAACAAACTAAATGTCTTCCTCTGTAATGACGTGTTTCCTGGGTCCAGCTGAGCAAGCGAAGGTGGAGAGCTCCGTCCCGCTCATTGAGGAGTTGGACAGTGACGCGGCGCCGGACAACAAACAGCCGAGGAAGCAGCTCTGTCCATACGCAGCTGTTGGCGAGTGCCGGTACGGAATCAACTGTGCCTATCTCCACGGCGATGTGTGTGACATGTGTGGCCTTCAGGTGCTCCACCCAACCGACAACAACCAGCGCTCCGAGCACACTAAGGTAACTGCTACATGGCTCAACTCATGACCTGCTGGTGGACTCAAATACCGAATTTGGTCAGATCATCACAGATCAGACATTTCACCCCGTGATCCGGGGAGATTAGTTTGAGTCATACGTTCCTTACTTTGGAACTTTATCAAACACAAAAACATTGCAGAGCAGTTTGTGGTACCTTTAAAACCTTACATAGAGGCTATGTTATGTCAGTTATTTTATTCTCCATCAAAACACCAGCAGCTTAATGCCGTTCCCATTACAAAATCGCCCGCTGGGAATGTGAGCTTAACGTGTTTTTATTTGATCGGCCAACATCGTGTGTTGCTGCATGACGTTGCCTTTTATTGCAGCAAAACTTGAGCCAGGTTCAGCTTTTTAGCCTGACAAGAACCAGAGCCAGCATGATGCTCCTAATGAAAATGAATGAGGGGGACTGGGGTTTGTTTTTTTTTTTGTTTGTTTTATTTTTATGAAGCGCTACTGACATCTGGACACATCCTGACCACATAACACAGTCTAGTTATTTGAGGACCTCAGTTGAATGGAACACTGGTTGTGGTTTGATGATTTAATTGCCCTACCCCACCCCCAGGCTTGCATTGAGGCCCACGAGAAAGACATGGAGATTTCGTTCGCCATCCAACGCAGCAAGGACATGATGTGCGGTGTGTGTATGGAGGTGGTGTTTGAGAAGGCCAACCCAAGCGAGCGCCGCTTTGGCATCCTCTCCAACTGCAGCCACTGCTACTGTCTAAAGTGCATTCGCAAGTGGAGGAGTGCTAAACAGTTCGAGAGCAAAATCATAAAGTGAGTCACTTACACATGACACATTAGGGTTTTTTTTTTCTCTGAAATGCCTGAATTTGTTTGTTAGGAGACACTGAAGAGTCTTTGTTTCCTCAGTAGATTGTATGTTCCATCACTCTCGGGCTAAATGGTAAATTATATGAAATCTGTATCTCTGGTATCTCTTGTCTAATATTTATTAAGATAAACTCTTATTTGGCAAAACTTAATTTTTCTTAGGATCTTTAGATGTTTTCTTTACATCCTCAAAGTCTCTCAAACATCATTTCTCAAGCTTAACATTTAGTTTATCTTACTGAGGCCACATCTTTCTCCCACATGGGTATTTATGAGAATTTCTTTCTGATGAAGACAACATTGCCCCCCCCTGCAAAACAGCAGTGTATTACAAATAGATCAAGTTTGATTTATTGGATGGGTTATTAATGAAATGTTATGATCACATTGGCCCCATCCTAATGACTACACAGCTAGTCTTTTACTGATCTTAAAATTACTCGTAGACAGCTCCAGTGTTCCTCCTCTCTTCTGATTTTTAAATTTTTCCTTGCAGGTCTTGCCCAGAGTGTCGAATCACGTCCAACTTTGTCATCCCCAGCGAGTACTGGGTGGAAGATAAGGACGACAAGCAGAAACTCATCCAGAAATACAAGGACGGCATGGGGTACACACACATCAACATACACATCCATACGCACACTACGCACACTGAGATGGTAACAGAATCACTGCCACTCTGAAGCCTGATGTCTACCAACTGGTTTGTTTCTGTGGGAAACAACAGATCAGAGAAACCAGGACACAATCCATGAGGTTTTCCTGCACATTTTCACTAGAAGCTGAAGCTGATTCTTTTTTCTTTTCCTTGTTAAAAGCCATTTAATGAGGCTAATATTTTAATAAATCTGGTCTCGTAAAGCTGGCCTACTGAACAGACGACTATCAGCAATTAAAAATCCATTATTTTCACTGCAAGATGGAGCAGAGAGATTTTGAATAGAAATCTGTTGTGGGTGGACTTGATCAAAATCATCACAGGAGCAGGATGGTGAATCTGCGGGAGTGGGCAGTAATGGTGGGAAACTCTGCAGGGAGCGGAGGGGCTGCAGGATTTAAAAAAAAAACAAAAAAAAACCCAGCCCAGTTCAGACCTTCACTCTGAAACACTTCAGGAAATGTGGTCTGTATTTAATTAATGGAAAGCTCCACTGAGGAAATTATCCATCTGCCAGAGACTGATTAGTGTTGCTCGATGCCTCTGGTGTGTTTCTGTGTTACATTTTGAGACACTGACTTTGTGTGTGTGTGTGTGTGTGTGTGTGTGTGTGTGTGTTTGTGTGTTTGTGTGTGTTTGTGTTTGTGTTTGTGTTTTACAGGAGTAAACCGTGTCGATACTTCGACGAGGGTCGTGGAACATGCCCCTTTGGCTCAAACTGCTTCTACAAACACGCCTTTCCCGACGGGCGGCTGGAGGAAGCCCAGCCCCAGCGAAGACAGACCGGATCCAACAGCAGAAACCGGGTAAGGCTCGCCGCTACAACGCCACCGTTTCACCAGCAAATAGCCGTCAGCACCACAGAGAGGGTCGATTCTCATGGGAACGGTGACAAAAGCCATTTCTTCGTTTAATCTCTTCGAGCAACCAGCCTAAAAACACCCCCTCAGCTGTAGCGCCCTCTGCTGGATGTGGAAAGTAGAACATGTGAAAATATGCAGGGTGACCAGACAAAGTTTTTTCTAGGTCTTCCATATCCAGATCTTCTCCACTCTTCCGCTTAGCTGCCCTCTTGTAGTGATATTTTAGTTGCAATTAGCTTCATTTTAGATCCTCAGTAACATGTTTAGAGGTTGTTGAGTGTTACCAAATTGTTTAGAGATTCAGTGTCGCATAATGACAATTGATCTGCCTTGAAAGTCCTAACGAGTCAATTAAGACCTAAAGAGTTAGTGAAGTTTTGTATGTTTTACCAGTAGAACACCTCCCAAACCTTTGCACATGTCGCACAGCCTTGATTGTTTATTTATTTAAAAAAAAAATTATGTTCATGTCATAAAAGTAACGAAGCATTAACATTTGACAAAAGAAGGTTAATTTCTAATGCGGTTGATTTCATTCTTTTCATTTCCAAATTCAACACAATGTGCCCTGATGCTCCCACATTGTTGCATAAAACGGTAAATTACACAGTGGTTGGTTTATGTCTGTCTTGTCACTCTTGTCAGTTTCATTAAATATTAAATGAAATGAAAAATGCTCACATTTGGAAACCTCAGTGAAAAATATTGAACAGATGTGTGTGTGATAGTGTCTTCCCTCATCGAATCAAACCTGCGGAAGTTCAGTGTTTCATAACTTTATATTTCATAATTTGTATCATTGAAGTTCAGCTGATGTGTTGATGACAGTTTGTCATGCTGGTTTGGTGGTTGTGTAGATGCATATTAGATGCAAGAGAGAAAAATTATTAACTTAGTAAAAATGAGATACCTAAGCCAAGATTATTAGGTTATGAGCTACCAAGTGAAATTCTTGACCGATGAGATGCTCAGTCAGTTTGATTCTCTAAGTCAAAATGGAAAGTCCAAATTAAGATTTCTGTAAAAGTTCTTTACTTTTCTTATGATAGAAAGTCAAAAATTTTAGAAAATGACAGGTTGACTTCTATCACAAATTTGACTTACCAAGTCTAAAATTAAGTCAGATTCCTGACTGGGTATGCTGCCACATTACTGACTCTGACCCCCTGCCCCTCCAGAACCCGAGGCGAACACCGCTGTGGGACATCTACGACGAGCGGGAAAGCACCGACTCCTTCGACAACGAGGACGAGGAGATGGTGACGTTCGAGCTGAGCGAGATGCTGCTCATGCTGCTCGCCGCGGGAACCGACGACGAGGTGACAGACTCAGAGGATGAGTGGGACTTGTTTCACGAGGAGCTGGACGATTTCTATGAAATTTACCTATAGCAGCCCCGCCCACTAATACCCCCCCGGTCCCCATGTATACTAGATACTAGAATGGACTGTCTTGTGTGAGTGATGGACAGTAGCTTCTTCCCCACCCCCTGTATTGTGGCAGTGCCTTTAAGCAGGCCATTAATAAATGAACTTATAAGAGATAAAATTAAAAAAAAATCCAACAAGTCAGTGCGCTCGTGCTAAACATTTTCTAGACATTTATCCTTGTGAGTCTTATCTTGTGCGGTTCATGTTAAAAGGAAAAATAATAAAATGACAAAATGAACTCAGAATAAGATTTAACAAAAAATTATAACTTTCTTCAAATATTGCTAATAAAACTTGTTAAGTTCATTTGTGGGTGTGGGTTTGACTTGTTTATCATCTACCCAGGTGTTTGTACATAAAACTGAAACTCTGAGGATGCACTCGAACTTACTCGGCACCATTGACTGTAACAGTGATGGGCGTGTTGTAAGATTTTACATACGGTTTCTGAAGGCCGAAAACTTTTTTTTTTCCTTTATTAAAGTTGCCGATAGCCAATATATATTGTGCTGATGTTTAATAAATTTACCATAATCACTTTCATGTTGTATTGAAAAGTATTTACTGTATCCCCCTAGAGTTCATAGCTTTTTCATAAGACATTTAAGACATTGTCCATCAAAGCCCAAAACACTGAATCACTCGGGGTTTGTAGCTGTGGAAACCAGGGTGAACGCCGGCCCCAGTCCTGGATGGTCATCTCTGTTACTCTGACGTTTCGATCACTGAGTGGCTCATAAAATTAGCTACTGGAAGAATGTTGAAAATATGAACACACCAGATGGTTGGCTGTCTTCTTAGAGAATTTTAAAGGGGGGGTGGTAGTAACGCTGGAGGCAGAATTTCTTTTATGCTCACTGGTTTGAGAATATGGAAACAAATGTGGATCAATAAGATTTTGAGCATGTGAAGTGATGCTGAAATGAAGTTTGTCAATGTGTAAAAAGATGTGGAGTTGTAGAAACAGTGCAGGGAAGTCAAAATATCTGCACAAATCACTGATCAGGTTTCAAATAGGCACAAAAAAACAAACCTGAAGTTGTTTTACAGCTGAATGCACTTTGTCTCTGTGTAACATCTCCATTAATATCATTTAACACAGATGTAGGTTTTTCTACACAATCATAAACTTCGACTTCTCCAGCACGTTTGCGCTGCTCGCCGCTGCCGCTGGTGGCTGGAAGCTTTATTACAACAATACTACTGAACAAAATGGTAGTCACCTTCGTACACTGTAACTGTCTGAGTGGCGACCAAGCCAGTAACAAACCTACGAGCCGCTCGCTGACCGAACCGTCCGGGTTACACAGATGGGGATCCCGGACCATGATGCATTGTGTGACAGGTCATGGAACAGGGCCGACGATAAAACTACACAGTGGCTACAAGCTAAGCAACCCCCAGCTCCTTCCTCTCCCCCCTCTCTCAGTGTAAACCCATTAAAGTTGTCTGGGAAACGCACTGCCTTTGGATAAAGACTGATTTTTATGTGCTACTAAGGTGAAATCTCATGTTTGGTTTCCCAGTTACTTTGTGTGATCACTGGCCAACCATAGTTTGGCCTAAAAATCCGACCGCCCCAATCTCATCAGCAAACCGCTCCATCCGTCAAACAGAACAAAATAAAGATGGGGAGCATCATCTGATTAGTCCCCTCCCCTCCATTGTTCTGAATCTCAGCCTCCAGGAACATCCGTGGTACTAAAAGCCAAGTCCTTCCTCAGAACCAGGGAGGGAGTCGACACTTGTGACTAGATGGTCATCAGCGGACTTACAGGGCAGAGAACGGTGAAGCCGGCTCTGTCTCGGCTTCACCGATTGATGCGTTCTAAGCTCCGCTGCTGAAATGCTAATCTGCTGACTCCTGACAGCTGGTCTCAGCCTGTTCAACCCCACTGGAATGCATATGTTTATACTGAAATGTGTGTTTTCTATGTTCCACAGCCATCCATCTTAACTTGAAATTAAAGTTTATTATCAATCTCTGAACCGTCTGGAGTGTGAATCTGTATTCGTCTCTGGTCTGTTGCAATAACACAAAACGGTTTCAAGTCTAAAATGCGTCTGTGATCCCATAAAATCATTGGTTAACTGAGTGGGGACTAAATACTTATGGAGTTGAAGTAGCTTTGTTAATAACAATGAACCAAATGACTGTCTACTGTGAAATGTTTTGTTCAGAGTCACAAACAGAATTATCACCAACTCTGCAGTTTCCTTTCGGCTCCACGGAGCAATTCAGTGTCTTTTTACGTCCCTGTTTTGGTTTCGTCAGCTCCCTCAAAACTCCAGTGTTATCAGCCTCGTTTCCAGTGGAAACGCTCTGACAACCACTGAGCACTACCCGCCAAACATCAGCAGACAGTTAAAGTGAAGGCCGTAGTTTATTAACAAAAAACAACGAGGATTAACTCGTATATTGTCACTCTGAGCTGGATGATCAGCAGTGGAGAAGCAGGCATCTGCCTCAAAGTTCCTGGTTTACTTAGTCAAATGTTTTGTGCTAATTTATTTAAAACTTTATTCCAAGAAATGCAACAGCACAGTGTAATATGAGCTGATATAATTTTGACCTTAAAGGTGGGTCCTGTCTGATAAGGTTCCTCTACTCTCCCTCTGTCACTTTCAGGCTAGGGCTACATGTTGTATGGGTCTAAATTAATCCTTTGATCTTCCACTGTATGTTACCAGAGCAGCAGCAAAATTTTCTCTGAGGTGCTGGAGGAGGCTTTGGTTGACCCCTTGAGCCCGGCAACAGTCCTGTATTAAGGACCAACTCCATAGGAGGTGAGCGTCTGATAACCACCAGGGACCAGAGCAGATTAAATACTGGCATAGCTGCCAGACAAACTGAAAAACTTTCTGTGTCTATGGCCTCAGGTTTTCTGTTCCACTTTCTTCTAGGTCAGAAAGTTTGACTAATATAAAACATCAAACACCCACAAACACTGGATGGGAAGCAGTAGCAGGACGTGACTGATTCACATTCTCTATGAAGCAGAAGCGTAGCCTGTCCATGGGGAGTCCAGAGGAAACCGGCCTCACCCGGGACACAAATGTTTAAGCACACAGATGTGTGTGTTCTTCAGCAGTCCACATCTGCACCCTGGTGCTTGACAATTCTACAGGGACAGAGCTGGGGGGAGTCCAGGCGGGGTCCGGGTGATGCAGCAGAACAGTGGCCCTAAACGTGGAGGTAAATCTACTCTCACAGACGTCCAGCTGTCGTCCAGATGTCCTGAGAACTCGTCTAAGCTGAAGAAGCTCTGTAGGAAGAACGTTGTGCAGGTTTGATCAGCAGCTACAGAATCCTTCTGTTTGAGGTTCTTGCTGCCAGTGGAGGTTCCACCGGCTATTAAATCCAATCTAATTCAATCCACTCACTTTTTCTACCAGCACTGCAAAGGATTAATGGGTCGGTTCAAAGAAGACACTAAAAATTACAGCCCATTTCAGATTAAATGGTATTTTATAACAAATCAATGCAGAAAGCCAGATCATTCCGAGAGATTCGCTGACTTTTTTCCTGCCACTGGAAATCCTTAAAATTTTTTTCTTTATTTTTCGACATAACTTGCCTTGTTTTTAATCGTCAATGTGTCTTTATTCTCTCTTCTTTGATCTGTATAGTCTATTGTGTTTTTATATCTGTACCTGTGCACATACCGGGGCCGAACAAGCACCACTGCCTAAAGATGAAGATACCAACAGATTTGGCCTTGAACTGGACACAAACAGTCGCGAGGCGTCATTTTCACCACTTCGAGATGATTAATGAATTGTGTGGATTTTTTTTTTTAAACGTATCGAATGAATAATCGATTAAACGAGGATTCAATAAATCAGTGTTGATAACGGCTGTGCACAGAAGCGGTGCTGGCCGCGGGAGCAGCTCGAGTCCGTTCCACCGGCCCGAGTCCGCGCCTTCCTTTGCGCGCGTCTCTGTCTCTCCATCTCTTAAAGCCTCCGAAAGGAGGAAAAGGGGAGAAAGGGAGGCGACCGCAGAAATACAATGATCTCTGAAACCGGGAACGCCAACCTGAAGGCCGACTACCTCCGATACGAGCCGAGCTACTCCCCCGACTCCCCCGTCTCGTCCTCTCCGGAAGCCGGGCCGCTGAGCAGGAGGCGGGACACGCAGACCACCAGCGGCAGCATCGTCCCGGAGGAGAGCGGCAGCATCCAGCCCCTGGTCTCCTCGGCCGCGGCCGCCACCTGCATCATGACATCGGGGGAGTTCATGCAGACCGCCCCGCTGCTGGCGCACAAGTCCAAGAGGAGCCTGCTGTACAAGGCGCTCTGCTTCCTGCTGCTCATCTTCCAGGGCGGCGTCCTGGACTTCTACCTCATCATCTTCACCGACCTGTACTGGTGCTCCTGGATCGCCACGGACCTGGTGGTGATCTCGGGCTGGGGGATTTTCTTCATGAAGAACGCGCGGAGCAAGCGGGAGCGGGCCTGCGGCTTCCACCAGAAGAGCTCCATCTTCGGCTGCAACCTCGGGGAGTTCACCTACGCCTACCTGGCCTGGCTCATCTATGTCATCGCCTGCACGCCCAAGGTGGTGCTGGTCCTGGAGACCTCCATCCTGGACCTGATCGCGCTGAAGGTGCCGTGCGGAGTGACCGGCTTCAAGATCGTCGTGCTGCTCTCCGCGCCGCTGCTCTTCTGCCTCATCAACTCCATCATCGAGGACCTGAACGGGGCGACGCGGCACCACTCCCAGAGCTGCTTCATGGGCACCTGCCTGGACCTGCTGGACAGCTTCACGCTGGTGGAGATGCTGCTGAGGAACGAGATCCCCACCCTCTACCTGAAGTACACGGTGGTATCGGTGTACTTCGTGGCCCTGGCGGTGCCGGTGATCTGGCTCTACGAGCTGACGGCGTCGGAGCTGCGCTGCCGGTGGCTGTGGGCCCGCTTCTCCACGGGCCTGCTGGTCAACGCGCCGCTGCTGGTGGTGCGCTGCTTCCAGGTGTACGTCTACAAGATGCCGGTGTCGGTCTTCATGTTCAAGAACATCTTCTTCCTGGCGTGCAAGCTCCTGGAGCTGGTGGAGCAGTGCGTGGCGGTGCGCGGGGTCCGGCGGCTGGGCGGCGGCGGCAACCCGGCCCAGTTCTCCCACTGCGTGTCCGAGAACGACATGTGCCCGCACGGGTACGTCAACACCCTGGCCGTCACCCAGTCCTAGGGCCCGGGCTGCGGCGGAGTCGTGCCGCGCGCCGGACGCAGCTGGAACATCTGGAGATGGGCAAATCCCAGCCAGGACCTCTGCCTCCAGATGTTGGTTCTGGCTCGGCGATGGCCTGGAGAGCAGACTGGCAACTAGCCCACATCTAAGGTATTCAGACAGTGTTCCAGTCTAGATAGCGCGACCTAGTTTCTACCCCGCTAATGGAGGGAAAAGTCATTCACTTTTGTAATTATAGCGCGAAGTTAATTCATTTTTAAAGGGGGAATAAGCGCGACTTAAAGGATCACTTCACCCAAACTGCAAATATACATATTTTTCTCAGTTCCCTCTAATGGTGAGCTGAGGTTTTTGACTCCAGCGCTCAGTACAGTGGCAGTGCTGGATAGACCTGCCTGCAGGTCCCATGGGCAAAAAGTGAGCTGTGGGCCCCCACTTGGCCCCCCTGCGTGCCCCCTACTTAGTTTAGAGACGGGCTGATTAAGAATTAATGCACCATGTGAGCTTACTATCAACTACAATATTAACAGTATTCAATGCTAGATTTTATTCTTATTTTTTTTTACACCCGACCTCTCTAAAAGAAAGGACACGTAGAGGGACCATGGGGCCCCAGCAAGGCCACAGTGGAGGTGAATAGTTTGTACCGCTCGCAATACGCATCATTCAAAAGCAATATGTCTTTTCAGAAACAGTGTAGACTCCAAACAGTTTTCACTGGAACGTCTTTATAACCAAGATATTCGTTCCTATAAAAATTGGTTCCAACGTCATTTGTTAAAAGAGATGTTGCTTTAGAGCCTTTGAAACGCCGCGAGCAGGAACTCCTCCATATTGGGGCGAAGGCAGAAATCGCAGTGGTAAATATAAAACCATCGCTGCAACTCTACTTTTCAATTATATATTTGTTAAGTTGCAAAAAGTTTCCATTTTTCCCAGCTTTCAAAGAGAAGGAGCGGTTTTGTTGGGCTAAAGCCTCAAAAAGCTTTGACTCTCCTTGGATTTTTTGGGTAACATTGTCAAACAAACGGCCTGTCAGCTCCGCGGTTAAGGTTGGGTGCAGGAACGCTTTAAGATATGCATTTCTACGATGAGTTATCTTACACACATCATATTCATGCCTGGGTACAGATCATCAGCTGTATTTTATGTGCTGCCAAGAACCTTCTGCAGGGCCCAGTCTACCTGCCACGGAGCCCCATGACTGGATAAAACTTCAGGGGCCACCTAAGGGCCCTATTGGTGCATATTATCAATCCAGTTACCACAAAGTATCTACTACATCTACAGCCTGAGTCAGTTGCCAACCAACCTGAGTTATGATGGACTTCATCATGTGATGCAAAAAAAAAAAAAAAAAAAAGAATCTATGAATTTATTGTTATAGGCGAAAAACGTTTTCGGAGCAGTTTGAGTCTGTTCAGTGTTTACAGCCTATGTCGCTGTGTTTGAAACACGTCAGATGACTGCATCTCTGAAACCCCTGAGCCGACTAACTGTCTGAGGCCTCGGCCCCGGCCTTGGCCCCGGCCTCCCGACGGCATTTCTCGTAGCAGGGGAACGGGATTTTCGGACATGTCCGGAACGCATCCTCTGTACCAGCCTTACGACGCTCCATTTTCCAGACCAGTCTACAGGTGCTACAGTCAAACCCAACACCTGCAATAGCTCACGGCAAAGGGAGAACTAACCGTGGTGCGCTGGACCTGGCCGAGCTCGCTGAGAGTTTCACCGCTGCACAGTAGAAGACAGAGAGACACTGTCCTGGACTGTGTGTGTGCGGTGTGGGAACATAAAGTGCAGTTTGAAGAATCCTCACCTGGGCTCCGCTCCACTCATGTACATTAGTGTTTTCTATCGATGACAGTGTCGTCTGCTGGTTTGTGCTGGTTTCTAGGTGCTGTGTCCGGTACTAAGAGTAGAATAGACACGTGTGTGTGTGTGTGTGTGTAAGTTATTGCCGTGCATAAAGATCCAATAGTGCCATGACAAACAGGTTTTTCTACAGCTCTCGTAAACGGACCCCTGGCCAACAGGAGTTACCTGCTAGTGTTGCTGGCTCTGCTACTGTTTTACTACTCCTGTCACTTTTTGGATGAGGGGTCCTTAAACATCACCCGGTCACTGTTCACTGTGTCGTCGGTTATTTAAAGCCGTAGTTCTTTCGGTTCTCTCCGTTTGCCTGAACAAAACCCCGCCCATTTCTTTGTCCGTCGGCCTGCAGTCTTTCTTCGTTGCTAAATGAAAAAAGCCAATGGACAAAAAATCCTCCACAGACTCTGAAAAAGTTTGGCTCATTTTCAATACCTGTGAGTCAACTCGGGGACTAAAGATTTTTCTATTACTTACTTAGCACTTTAGGGAATCACTCTTCTCTTAAGGAAATCGATTAAAAAGGAAGAAAAAAAATGTAACGATACAAACAGAGAATTGTTTTGGCACAGTAAGTGATTATGCCAGTCTCTTACTCTGCCAAGACAGTTATGAGACACAGTCTGAGTCTTGAGCTACTAAATCATAACTTCTACATCGAGCTAAACTAATCAATATTTTTCTGTTAACTATGGATTACATGGCTGTGAGGAGATAGAATAGTCCCCACCTCTGCTGTTCGTCAGCTGTTTAGCTTCTTTTAGCTCATTGTTTCAGTTTAGTCAGCGGACTCGACCTCCAGCCGTGGCCGGCACCTGTTGTCATTGAAAAACCTCTGCTGAGGATGAAGAGCAACAGAATGAGGTGCAATGCGTAGCTTGGCCCTATGTGTATTCCTTGGTGCCATTTTCATGCCCTACGTTTCTCTTCTCTTACCTTTTTTCGAGTCAGATTCACCAAACTCTCCTATTTACACAAATGTATTGTAGATACCTGTTTTGGTAACTCATAAGTGGTAATATGCCTCCATATAAATAAAATCCCATTCTTCCTATTTTGTAGCAGACGTCCTCCCAAATTTGATCCAGTGGCAAACAGTCATCACTTTGTCAGTTCAGTGTAATCGTACTGACCTCGGTGTAATGTAGTGACCATTTCCCAAGTTTAAAGGAATAGTCTGACATTTTGTGTCTCTGCCGTCATTGTTATGTCTCATTTACAAGCTGTATAAACTGTTACTAAGATATTGTCGGTTTAGGTGCTTTCGGACATGCAGCTTGGCCAACAGCTGCGAGACCATCCTCACCAGAACGTGACCGAGCTGCTGCTGCCAGTTTGTCAGCTCTGAGCTAAGCTAATAGCCCCCCCCCCACTTCCAGTCTTTATGCCAAGCTAAGATAACCAGGTCCTGGATGGACAGAGACAACGCCGACATTTCATATTAGTTTGGGAAAGGCAGTCAAATAATCTGATTTAAAAGTGTCAGACTGTTCCTTTAAAAGGACTCATAGACCACCTTAAATGAATGAAAAGTGACACACGTGGTGTACGTTGAAAATCCACCTTTTTCAGAGTGTATGTGAACATTTACATAGTGGTAAGTCGAAATGGGAGACCGTCCGAATCCTAGTGCTGCTGGGAACAAAACAGGCGATCAAATACCCCCTCAGCGGGTCAGTGCTTTATTTCCTGCAGTAGATTTACTAGACTGACACTATAGCTCTGTTTGAACAGGGGGGTGTCATGGTATAATGTATATGGCACATAAGCTTATCGTAATGTTGGGTGATCAAAGTGTATTAGACGGTATATAGGTATATGTGACTGGAGATGATGTACAGTCAAGACATTGTGCAATATCGTGGGTCAGAAAGGGTTCAGACTGATTTTAGTGCCTATTATTTACGAGTTATGATTGAACTCACTCTAATCACACTGAGGGTTTCTGTGCATTTTTACAGCTTTGTTTGCTTCTCTGTGGGCGATTGGTGCTTGCAGGTCAGCGGTTAAAGCGATTTGTGCCTTGCAAGCAGCTTCGATTGACTGGTGAGGAGTCAGGATTCAATGAGGAGAAAAATCCACGATGAAGGACTATCACAGAAAAGTGTACTGTAGTGTTTTATATTGTTTGCCTTCCCTCCAGGCAGCCAGTAGTTTCTTATTATTTCAGTTTTTTGACTGACACACTGAAATGTATTATGTCTGAGGTGAAGGTTTTCCTATGTTATTTTCATGGTGCCAGGAGGAAATCCATCTGAAAACAAGCAGTTTTGCTCAGAAAATGTCCGGCGCTGATGCAAAGTATGTGGGATTTGTGGGTAAAAAGGGGGTTGAACGTGGGTGAACACGTGATGTGGGTTAACCTGGCCTCGGGTCAGTTCTGCTCTAAAGCCGCTGGGTGTGGGTGAACATCATCAGGCAGCAACAACAAAGATTGGTTTAAATTCATTTAGAATAAACTGGCTCTCAGTCAAATTCAGAGGTAAATTGCATGGATGTTATAGCTTCCAGTAGAGTCATACACATCCAAAAAAAACATACAGTACATTTGCAGATTTGGTTAATAATTGTTCACTCCTCCAAAATCGGGGAATCGTTAATTTACCTTTAAGGATCCCCACACACCAGACTGACTGAGCTGGTGCTGTCAGAACACAATGACTGTATCAACTGATGCTGAATTAGATGAGGTGCCACTGATAAGAGCTGGCTAGAGCCAATCTCCGCCCAGTGGCAGGGTCCTGGGTTTGGATTCCACTGATGCTTATGTGACATTTTAAATTGGGTTTGGATCTAAAGGGCTCTCAGCCATACGCTCATATCTACACCCTAAATGTGGACAGCACCGTTGAAGGTCCTTGAGGGAACCATCTGCAGTTAGGAAGCCTTAAAAATATTTGGGCAGAAAAATAAGAAAATGTTAATAATAATAATAACGTAAACTCTGATAAATCTGAGCCTTTCAGCCATGGGCTCCTTCTGTACAACGAAAAGCAGAAAAGTGGGAGAAGTGACTCTAATCGATGCGGATAAACAATCCCAAGTCTTGCGGCGTTTAGTTGCCTCTGGTGCAGCTGAATTGACCTGCAGCCTCCAGTCTTTACAACGAGGTCAACGCTGAGTCTCTAACCACGTCGGCCTGACACATCTTCGTCGTTTCCAAACTACTTATCACATTGTGGGTGTGCATCCTCCAGGAAGCTGCCCCCTGTAGGTCGGCTGTGATGGAAGCACAGTGGGAGAAGGGCCAAGACCCAAGCTCACTCAATGCAGCTACAGGCAGTTTAGTCAAACTATGCTTTCTCCAGAGCTTTCAACCACATCTCCCAGTCTTCTCCAGTTCAGTAGAGTATGCTCAGGTCTCATCCTGTGACCTACACCTTCAGTCCGATGGTAACAGGGACGGTCGTGTCTCCGTCGCCGACACTTGACGTCTTGATCGTCCACCTACATGTGAACTGCTACTTAGGTCACATGATGAACACAGAGGTGTCTCCACAAAGCTTGGAGAGAGGTGGCAGAGAGCTTTCGGATCAGAGAGCTTTCAGATCAGTGAGCCTCGTCAGACCTTTGACTGAATCGTCATTCATTCCCTCTGCAGACATCAGGGAGCTGTAGTGAAGCTGACCCTGGCGTCTGACCCCTCTGTGGATGGTCACAGATCATGGGTCGGCTGCTGTATGAACAATGTGACATGCTGGCTGCCTCAGTGGTTGTCTTGGCTTCGTCTCTCACATGCACTGAGAGCAGAGCGGCTTCTGGTTCTTTTGTTGCTCATCATATCTTGCCAAAGTATTAAAAATGTTATATTCTATACTATTTTGTATAATTTCCTTGTGCCAGTAATCTCCTAAACCGTTGCATATGCATTGTACTCTGTTGGAAAGGCTCTCTAAAAATCTTTATTTGGATTTGCACATGAACCTTGCCACATATTTTATTCACAAGCAGGACTATTAATTTACATTAAACTTTAAACTGAAGTGTAATGGGCCTTTTACCTGCATGAATAAGCACAGTGAATAACTACACTGGAACTACCAAAGGCTTTCATGGACCTGGGTATTCAAAGGAGTCAATCATGTTACACAGTCAAATGTTTTTTCTTTTCTTAATATGACTATGTGCAATCTGAACACTCTTGTATCTTATGATATATGGGTTTTCCTTTTTTTCTGGCAACTTGTTTACAGGGAAAGAACATTGCTGTTGTTTACACATAGGACTCTACCTGTACTATAAAAGTTGTGTGCTGTATATCTGTACCGCTATAATCCAATCTATGTACTGTAGATGTAAGTCAGAGTATTATGTGGTTGAAACCTGAAATAAATCTGAGGAAAGTCCTGTACAAAATGAGCAAAATGTTTATTTATCATGAATTCTTTTACAACAGAGAAAACACTCTGAGAGATAGATATGTGCTGTTAGAAGAAATTCACTGACAGAGAAAATTTGATCCTTTCATAAACACACTGATAAAAATGTTATTTGTGGTGTATCCTCAGTCCTGGAATAATTTTACTGTTTGGCTATTTGAATGACTTAGATCAAATTCAGAAGGTAACGCATCATCTCAAAATATTTCCTCCATTGCAGGAAAAAAAAATCTAAAACCTCAA
Organism: Istiophorus platypterus; assembly: GCA_016859345.1. Lineage (NCBI taxonomy): Eukaryota > Metazoa > Chordata > Actinopteri > Istiophoriformes > Istiophoridae > Istiophorus > Istiophorus platypterus. The sequence goes on from CM029130.1 coordinate 17,789,237, forward strand.
CAGCAAACCTGAGATTTTGTCGTGGCTCCTTAGAACCAAAGACTAAGGGCTTCCTTTTAGATTCAACGTTATGGAACAATGTTCTTAAATCATACAGACCGGCCAGAATGACCCACTAGCGGGTCCCCAGGTGTACTAGTCCCCTGAAGATCTGGGGCCCTTGTGCAGTTACAGCTTTGTGTGGCTGGTAATCCGTCCTTGCAGCCTCCTGGCTGAGTGATGAACCTCAAGCAAAGTTCATTCAGCTGCAGTTTCTATCACAACCACTAGATGCTAGCACGATTACAAGTAAAGAGTAAACGATTACAACTAAGAAGTCCAACACCTCAGACCAAGTCCACGTGCGACATCCAAAGCAAAAGCAAACTGTGTGTGAATCTCACCAGTCACTGTCTACGTCTTTGCTCCACAAAGGCACAGTCATATTGAAAGTATCCAATATTAGTCAAGTATGGATTACTATATTGACAAAAGTCGTAAATAAACATGGAATATGTTAGATATGAGGCCCACAATTACTGGCCACAGAAAATCCTCTTTCTGTGTAAAGAACTGGAGCTCTCCAATTAGCACACCAACATTAAGACCCTTATGGTGATCACACAAGTCACATTGGTTATAGTCAGTGAAAGTCTGGTACTTGTTGCCAAGCGTGGACTTTGGACATAGGGCCTGAAGTAGCATCAGTTCCCTTCAGGCCCTATGTCAGAGTATCTGAGATTCTACTGAAACAGCTCCTCCTGCAGCCTCGCCAGAGCCACTAGTGGATCCTGTTTGAAAGGCAGATCATCATGGTTGGAAATTTTGGAGATGTAGCCTTGATCGGATCCACTGTTAAGACCACAGTTTCCACTGGGCTCCAGAACCTCATTGTCCTCCATCTCCACGGGCAGAGAGTGGCTGGTTTCACACGGAGGTAAATATTCCCTCTGTGTGTTTGCAGATGAGGACCGTGGAGGGTTTGAGTCGAGGGAGTTCTGTTGGGCCGAGTTTCTCAGATCCAGAAGAGCGGAGAGTTGGTTTGTAAGCAGTAGCGAATCCTCTTCCTCGTCCTCAGTGGGAATTTGACCCAGTGGTTCTTCCTCAGGGTGGTTCTGTCTTGGTGATGGCGGCTTGTTCAAAACAGACTCAACTACGTAGACAGAGTCTGGACTGGGGCTGTGAGGATGCAGGTGCTCAGGTAACACTTGATCCACGTTTGACGGATACTGAAGTCGGCGCTCAGGGTTTACTACTGGTGTAAGTTCTACCACTGACGACAGTGGATGCTGTGGGTTCAGTTCAGGTGTAAGGACGTGAACACTGTTGTGGTTTTCAGTGATTTCTACCTCATGGCTGTAGATGTGAGGGCTGGTTCTGATTTGAGGTACACATTCAAGGACCGGAGGGATCTGTAGGTGGTCGATGAGCAGGTTGGCCTGAGTCATGACCTCCTCCTCATTGTCTACACACTCCCTCTCAAACCAGTCAGGATTTTCCAACTGGTAGGCCTGGAAAGTTTCTATGGCGTCCTTCAGGGCTCTGCCTGACGGACAGTTGAAATACTCATCCCCACCGATGCCCTTGATGTGGTTGACTTGTCCCGGCTGATACTTTTCGATGTCTAAAATGCGGAAGTACAGCTCTTCAAAATGCTTCATCAGCTTGTATTTGACTGTGATGTCAAAAACCGATGGTATATCTTGTTCGCTGCTGATATCATTGAAGTAAGCCACCATGTACTTGCCCAGCATGCCTGCCTGGTGCATGTCTGGTAGGAACAGGTGGAGGAAGGGGGTGAGCATGTCGTCCGTGGGCGAGAGAACGTCCTCCCTCAGCATCACCCGACCTTGACCGCACAGGGCTCTCCACTTTGCCTGGACGCCTCGTGAGCACAGCACCAGGATTTTGTCGGACGGATTTTTCAGCTGTTGCCATTGCCACTCGAGCCAGCGGAGGCGACCCACCATGCTGACCGAGGTGGAGTCTAGCAGATCCACCAGGACCTTGGTGCCACACTTGACCTGGAGGAAGGCGCAGAGCTTGAGCACTATTTCCCTGTAGAGGTAGTGGTCCTGGGAATAGATGACCAACACTTTGGGAGGTTGTTTAAGCAGCTGCTGTGGAGGATTCTCAACTTCCCCAAGTCCTGCAGAAGCAGCAGCTATGACTGAAAGTGCACAAGAGCACAGATCAGAATCCATCAACAAATTAAGAGTAATTTTAAACAACAAAGGCATAAATAAAAAAGTTAATATTTTTCAATGATGTATATATCTGACTAACCTGGCTTCCTGCAGCAGAGGAAATACATAATAGCTGCCATGATTACGCACAACAACACCACTCCCAGGACGATGAATGTGTGCGAAGGAACATCTGGGGCATTTGTTTGATTTACTGTGAGAAACAGAAAAGTTCACTGATTACGTTTTAGTGTTTTAGAGTTAATTAGTCATGAATGAGACATGCAGACGGACCACAAGTCTGTGCGGCGATCCCTGAGGGTTGGGTGGGATAACGTTGGATGCATTACTGTAAACCTACATCATCATTTTGAGGCTTGAATACAGTAATGTGTGACACAGCACAGAAGTTCCAATCTTTGTGCGGCAGACCAAGTGATTCCTGACCAGATATTTTAGATAGGCAGTTAACTCCAGTCGTCCGTCAGTATAGCACCCCACTCTACAAACTGTCCCATCATCATGGGTCAGGGCAGGTAAAATACAGCTTTTGTCCACATTAACTTACATTATATTCCACACACACATATATCAGGAGCAATTTAGAGGCCTAGAAGCATTGTTTTGTTATCACCGGGTGGAGCATTCAGCCGCTCTCCTGTTTGGTCACTGATATTCCACATCCGCCAACGTACCCTGACAAATTCCCAGAGTTTCTTTTTGACGGGTACAGTCCTGGCCACATTGTGGGAAAAGAGGTTTGATCTGCAGGGAAGAATTAGATCACGTTAACTCCAACACGGGTCAAATGTGATCATAAAGAATACAGAGCTACTGCAAACTGAAAACAAATGTTTAGTCATACACTTAGTGGGATAGATCTGAAAATATTTACCTCAACGTCAAACTGGCAGCAGGATCTTGGCCATTTATCGAGGCTGAATGTTGCATTCAGAGTTGTGTTACTGGCCTGGAGAGAAGGGTTTGTTTTATTATTAAGGAGCAGCATTTAAAAGCAGCCAACTGAAAAGACAGAAGATGCTGTAAAAACCCCTTTCAAGACAATTATCAGTCCAAATGTGTCTATTTTTTGAGTATAATTCTGGTACATTTGAATATAACTGAAAACTGTTTCCTGTTAATGATGAGCAACTTGTGTATGTACATCTACTGCAACTTACTTTGCATTTTTTTGCATTTTCATTTTTCATTTTCCCTATGTTAGTTACACTTAGAAAAGACTGAAGCAATGTGATGCAACAACCCTCCAATAAATCCCATCACTCTTTGTGTTTCAATGACGATCGATTATACTGCATCCGGTATTAGAGACACTTTTTGGTTTAGCACAGCACAACTGATGAGCACCAAAAGCTACTGTAGCTTTCAAAAGGACCCTAATGATCAATCCTGACCATCACTGCCTGATTTCACACTTAGAACATGAGCCCAGTGAGAACCTGGTCAGAGTGCAGCTCGTTCACCTGGTGGGTGATAACTCTGTTCGCCCTCGTTCTGAGTTTTCTAATAATTTAGTTAGAGCTGCTTGTAAAGATTTCATATATGCACAGAAATCAGGCAGTAGTTCTGATAAAATACACAGTGAGATGCTGACATCTCAGCATCTCCAATAGTGAGATGCTGACATCTCACTCCTAAGGAACTGCAGCATTTAAAGTTGTAGGTTAAATTAATTGAAGTACCCCTCAGAACATGTGTGGTAAATGCACTCGACACACCCAAAGACTCTGCAGTGTTGGGACTTCAGAGCTGTGCTGGATGTGTTTGATGAGTGTGACCTAAAACGTATATGTGACTCTGGAGTTACAGACTTTCAAGTGGTTTAACTTTGCAACCAAAAGCAGAAATGCTGCACTAAAAAGCAAAAAAGAAAAAAAATTGGGTAAAAACTAGGCTAAGGTACAAAACAGAGGATGTCGTAATGAGCACTGGCAGCAATGTTCTGGGTCAAATCAGTGAGAAGGAAACTGCATTTGTGGTCTGCGTGAGTCAGCCTTTCCAGACATAGATGCATTTGAATGGGCACCGTGATGCAACCTCACCCTGTACGCGTGGTCTACGTGTTGGGCACCGGAGCAGCTCATGATCACCATGTACTTCTCACACAGCCTGTCAGGCCTGAAGCTGACAGCCACTGCAGACCTTCCCCTGGTGGAAGTGACCAGAGCCAGGCTGATGTTGGGCTGCCACAGACTCCCTGCGGCACAGCAGCAAGACAAGCTGTTAGGACTGTGGCTTAGTCCGGGCCCATGCTCCCGCTGAACTGAAGGCCGGCAAAGACTCACCTCTCTCTAAGCAAAACTGGGTCATCTTCATTTTGGTGTCTTCACAATCTGAGTGAAGCAGAGTCAGAGAATTTCATCAAAGTCCAGTCAAGAAGACTGAAAGTTTTGCAAATGAAACCGCATGCACAGAATCTTCCAAGCTTGTTTATCTCACCGAAAACGCAGTTGCTCTGTTGTTGAGTTATATGAATGTATCGTCTCAAATTTTTTTCTGGGGAAAAAGTGAGACCTATATGCTGCCTACAATTCTAAAGCCGCTATGGCGTTTCAGATACTTCAAATTACTGTATATATACTGCATTTGATCCTACATATTCTAGTTAACCATTTTATTTAGGCTCCACACACAGACACAGAAAAAAGAAATGACCAAATAAGAAATCTAACTGGAATGAGAATGATGTGTCTTAAAACAAATGTGCAAATCCATTTAATAAGAAGAAAACTTGTGCTAACAGTGCTAGTAGTTTGTCATGAAGAATTCTGACAGAGGTTTAATAAAAAAACCACAAATGTGTCTACAGATTCACAGACACCAAGAGGACGACATAATGTCAAAACAGAGTAAAACTAAACTCGCTCGTAACTTTACTTGCACAGTGACAGGAGACCAGACCGAGGAGACCTGTTCTAGCTCACTTTCATTTGCTGAGTCCTAACAACGAAGCGCCGGTTTCTAACTCGAACTCACCGGGGGCGGTGACATCAGCGCTGACGTCGTAGACGCTGTGGCCCAGCTCGGGTTTGGGGATGTTGAAGACAGAGACCTGGTATCTCTCCCCAGGGTCCAGCACCACCATGTCAGCTGAGAAGGACCACTGAGAACACAACAGGCCGTTAGTCTATGACAGACTCTCCCCACAGACAACAGTGTCGCTACGACAGCGGCTGCTTGGTCCAAGACAAATTTTTTTTTTTACTCCGATCCAGATCTGCAACACTTAATGTTGAGTCTCTGCTGATCTATGTCCAATTCCGTATTTATATATTTCATAAGCGATTAACTGAATGGAGTGAATATGGAAAACTGTCAACTACTGAACGTTAGTGCTAAAAGTTTGGTCAGATTCTTGGTCTTACTCTTATTCTGGTAAAACATTTCTGATCAGGTACGGAATTTAAATCATCATTGTGGAAAAATGACAATAGCATGAAGATATATTCAGAAAATGAAAAATAAGAATTTGAAATGTATAATTCATGAGTGGCCATGATATTTGAATATAATCTGGAAAACGTAAGGATCTGAAGCGACCCACCTTTTCCCCAGACTGAGTTCTCATCGGGAGTCTGTCCTTGAACGAATATCGGACACACAGGTTCTGGTTGGTGGACATCCACAGGATGTGGAGTTCGGTGGCCTTCAGGTAGCAGATGCTGCCTGAGGACGGGCACACACACGCACACACACACGTACACACATGCAAACACACACACACACACACACACATACTCTGTGTCATTGACTGTAATTTCCAAATCTATAAAATATAACTTATTTCTTTGTAGATGTAGAAGAATATTTAGTAATGAGTGATTCTGGACACAGTTATTAACTTGCTGACTATGATGTTATTATTGCTGATATAAATTATGGCTGAAACTGGGAAAGAAACAACTGTTTAAAATCAGCATCTGAACTTTGTGACTCTTTAGTTTTCCAGTTTCATCATCTCACGTCAAACAGACACATTCAGTGATGATGGTGCTATTGTTCTGCAGCTTTTGGAAATATTAAGATGGCGTCGAAGCTGGAAGGAAAATAAACTTTTTTAATAATGTCTGTCATCAATAATGTGTCAATAATCTGTTGCTGTTACGTCACTTGTACAGTTATAATGATCAGGCAGCAGACTGGACCCACCGTCGTCCTTAATCGTCCAGTTTGCCCTCAGTACAGGCTGCAGGTGTCCCATCTCATCCTGCTTGGTGACCACAGACACCTGCAGCGCCTCTGGGCTGCTGGGGGTGTAGCTGTTTACAACCAGCCAGTCAGAGTCCATACAGTTACCTGGACACACACACACACACACACACACACACACACACACACACACACACCATCATCAACTTAAATGCAAAGGTTTTAGCGTAGAGGTAAACTTCAGAGTTGGCTGTTGAATAAACTTGTTGGTCTGACGTATAAAGTTGTGCTAAAAAAAAGTCAGATGTGAATGACACAACAGGAAACAAGAAGAGAAACATTTACTCACTTGTGCTGACTGAACAGTTCAGATCCTGGAGATGGAAAACAACAACAGATATGAAAGGACAGTGGTCATATTATCATTCTTAGTAATACAAACTTCATGTCTTTACACATTTTCAACAATTACATTACATAGTGCCTTCTTGAACAGGGAAAAAAAAATGAAAATTAAACAAGAACAGGTTCTGTGTGGTTCCTCTTTTAGTCCCATTATTCATTTTGAACGAGATCATATATTATCTGTAGATAACAACAGATAACGTAGAATAATAATAAAAAAATTTGTTCCGTTTGCTCCGGCGGAGGAGACTCTACACCTCACGCGCTTACCTGTCGGGCGCAGGTGGGCGGGGGCCACGTCAGAACCCTCACCGACGTCGACGGGGTCAAACAGAGCAACAGCAGGAGTCCAGGGAGAGACATGGCCGGGTCGGCCGGGTCGGCCGGGGTCGGCTGGGGTCGGCCGGGGTCGGGGACCGGGGACCGGGGGTCCGGGACCAAACGTCGCTACGCTTGAGGCGAGGAGGCCGGAGACGGAGCGACTGTCGCCGTCGGTAGACGGAGGAAAACTTCCTGCTCCGGAGGGAAACCACCTGCTCCGTTTACTGTAAATCAGCCGTTGCTGCCTTCAGGCACATGGGGATCGGGAAGCTACAGTTCACTTCTAATTCCATTCCACAAAGTTTAAATGATTCAATTTGCACGTCAACATTGCACAAAACAGAAACATTCTTCTTTTTATTTAAAAAAATACGTCCACAGAATCTCCGACTGTTCCAGTTGTGAAAACTGCAGTGAAGAGTAATTTCTACCATTAAGGTTGGTCTGATCCACTTTTCCCATGGACAGTGAATGCACCATGAGTATTGACTTGTGTCTCTTCCTTGCACGTGTGATATTGGAAGGGGCGGGGTCATATGTACGTCGTCGAGTTCCTGGACGGACACAGGTGAGCCCCCACACACACACACACAAACACACACGCACTGAGGGATTTAGAGGAGGGGACATGTTGAATCCCCACATCAGAGATTCCCAGTGCTGCACAGGTGCATTGTGAAGTAATCGCCACCAGATGGCACAAAAAGATTATACTGCAGGTGGATTGTTCCTAAATTGTCAGATTCTGTGCATCGGAGTCACCGGGAGCCAGAGAAGCGACTGGTCATGGTCTCTTTACTTCAGTTCATTTCATCCTTCACAGAAGGGGTCACACTACCCAGCGTCCCCAGCGTCTTCCTTGTAACAGCAGAGCCCCTGAGCATCGGGACGAGCACCGGACCAGGGTCGGGGGCTCATGACCCCCAGACTAGAGCTGGTGCTGCTGCCCTTCGCTCGCTGAGGTTTAGTGCCAACCCTGCTCTTCTCTAGCTTCTGTGGTGCCAGGAGCTAGAAAGTGTGTCCTCTCTGGAAAGTAGAGATCTGGAGCTGTTGATAAGATGCAGCAACTGATGTTTCAAAATAAAGCACTTCTTCATCACAGTAAGAGGAGGAAGTGGTGGCTTAGACATTTAAAACGCCTGTGCCCGGGCCGCCGGTGTCTCTCATTGGATGGACGGGCTGTGGCCCAGCTAATGTCATATTGTCCCACCACATATACATTTCTGTCATAACATATCATAGAAACAACCAATCTTCTTAAAACACAGTTTTTATTAATGTCTCAGAATATTCACAAAAAACAAGATGAATTCATTTAATTATTTAATCCAGAAGAGTCTGTTGTGTTTAGTGTATGAATTCAGCAGCTTTCTCCCTGTGTCTGTTTTTTGAAATGTAAAGGTCAGGGAAAGAGGAATAAAGCTGTGCACTGGTAAAACGTCTGTGAGAAAACCGATAGTAAGCGAGGAGTAGTGTGGAGAGATGGGGGGCGTGATAACAGATACCCTGCTTATGATTATTTGGAAAAACTTGAAGTATCTGGGGAGGAGATGTCATGAGGTTAAAGAGATTTCTAAAAAACAGTAACTGAAGAGAGAACTGGTGGTTTATCACTGGTGCTGGGACATCTTCATTTTACAGTGAGAGCTTTATATATCAGCCCCTCCACGCTGCTCCTAATGCTAAAGCTATGAGCATGTAGCTGTGACTTGTAGGGGGGAGCAGAGGTGTCCTAAGTGTGGGGGTGACCACAAACTGTGACTGTACTGTCCAGGTCAAATGCTGTAACTGAGGGCGTCAGCACAGCCTAACATATGGAGGCTGTGAACCAGGAAACAAGCAGCAGCCGATCAGCAAAACAAACCGTGAATAAAAGACTGTGCAGAGGCAGTGAAGAGAAAAAACGCACGAAACAGGCTGGAAGAGAAAACTAGTGAGAATACTCTCCCTTTATTTTGTCACCTGACAAATCAGTGAACGGTTTGAGTTAGATGGAGGATGAAAGAACTGAATGATTATTCTCCAGTTTGATGGCAAACGGTCAGGAGTCGAAAGGATTATTCAAAGACCTAAAAAAAAAAGAAGGAGAAACCGGATGTTATGTGCATTCAAAGAACTTGGTTTAGGCCAAGGTCAAAGGTTATGATAATATTTGGAGAAATAGTGGAGAGTGCAGGGGGGAGTTTACATAATATTTGTGAGACAAATCGCACGATATAGAGACTGGGACAAGGGACAGATCTGGAATTTATGTTACTGAAGTTTGGACATAAAAAGGTTTATATAAAAATGATAAACTTTTACAGTCCCAGCAAACAGCTTCCATTAGAATATAGAGATGAACTTGCTCCAAATTTAAAGGGAAGAGTTATTTTTTTATGGAATTTTTAATCCACATATATGGTGGCTGCAGTGATGGGAATGAGGAAGTGACTGAAGAACTGATGGAGATCAAAACTTTTCAATTCAATTCAATTCAATTAAACTTTATTTATATAGCTCCATATCATAACAGAGGTTATCTCAGAGCACTTTTCATATAGAGCAGGTCTAGACCAGACTCTTTATAGTTATTATTTACAAAGACCCAGCATTTCCCCCATGAACAAGAAAAACTCCCTTTAACAGATAGAAACATTGAACAGATCCTGACTCAAGGGGGGTCGACTTACTGGGTTGAGAGTGAGTGAGAGAGAGAGGGAGAGAGCTAGAGGAGGGCAGGAGGGGGGAAAGAGAGCATAGCACAATAATGGGACTAACAGCTATATATACTATAGTTATACTAACAGGGCTAATAATATTACCGATAGGACTAAATGAAATGGTAACAGTAGTAATCATAATAATTAAAGCAGTGGGTGTTGATCAGGCTCATGGGGCAGTAGGTGGTTTGCAGCTATGGATCTAGACTCAGGAGCATCAGAAAAAACCTGCAGAAAGTTACAGGAGGAAGAGGAGAGAGACGAAGAAGCACGAAACTAAGGGAGAGAGGAAGGACAGTTGGCATCGAGCATTTTTGTGTGGTTCAATGATGGAAGTGGTACCAGGAGGGATATTAAACTGATACAGAGACATCAGGTGATCTTACTTTGGTTAGCTTTGGCAGGTAACTGTTCTCAGGAAGTTGTCAAGGTGTCTGCAGTTGGAAATGTCCATGACCCCGTTGTAACTGAAGCAGGCCCTGGATTAGAGGAATACGATACAGGAGGACCAGAGAGATCGTGTGCTGGCACAGCTAATAAATCTGAGGAAATTTGCAGAAAGTGAATGTTAATCAAGATGCTGATTAATAAAACCAGAGACCAGTGTGTGATGGGATCCCACCGGCAACGACGCCAGTGCAGATTTTGAACCACGAGCCGGAAAGAGCGAAACACTCCAAATTCTTAGGGTTACGGTTCGATGAAAGCCTGAGCATATCCAGAAAATCACTGACAGATGTAGGACAGGTCTAATATCCAGTTAATTAGATCACTATTAGATTATGGGTGTTGGGTGTTTGGACTGGCAGACAATATGTCGCTCACAATATGAGACCATATTTAATATCAGGCCTTACTAATACGCTCAGGTGCCTTCACAGCAGCACAAACATCAGCTTTACCAGTTTAAATGCAACTGGAAATAAAGAGGATACTTAATCAACAGTCACAGTCAGGTGATCTTTTACTTGCTACAGTCTTCACCGTAACAGAAATTCTAACGGGGGGGGGTAACTTTTTCATGCCACTGTCTATGATCGACACTCCAGACCAGGTGGTGGAAGAGACGGCCGATAAACCTCAGGAAGAAGAAGCGAGGAGCCTGATGAAGGGTCAAAGGTAACGACTCTCAGGTTAGAGGCGTGCGCTACCACATCACAACCCACTTCTGAGGACTTTCAAAGCCTCTGTGATGTCGTCCCGACGAGGTCGTCGCAAAGCGTTCGTTTTGGCGATGGAGGACTGAGGCTTTGTGGCCACTCAATGCACCAATAAGTTTATTCAAGAGCAGCTGATTCATACACAGTCGTGTACTTACTGACGTACACGTACTGACGTAGCACAAATATTCACTCCTATGTTTTCATAAACTGTAGTTCTTATCATTACAGGCTTTACTCGGTCTGACTGCTAGAACGTAATAAACAGGTTTATTTAGACTGGAGCTCACAGTATGTGACTGGGGATTGAGAGTGTTTGTGTAACTGGGAAGTGTTGGGAGAGAAGAGGAAGCTTTTATTGTTTTTTATTTAGAAACAGACGTTTCTCGACATTATATCTCCTCTGTCTTAGAACCTCATCTCTCACAGGGACAGGGAGGGAGGTAAACATGTTTCTGTTTGCCCCAGTATCCAAGGGGATATAAATAAAGACGGATGTGATCTTGCCTCACGTTGTGCCACCTGAATGTATGTGTTGGCAACGATTCGCAAAATCAGTAAACAGGAGAAAATGAAATGGAAAAAGATTCATATATAAAGCAGTAAACAAAGTAAAATGCTGGAAGGTTCGGGTTCTGCCACCTGCCTGCTGCAGTGGGTGACCTGGGACCGGTGGAGTCCTTGCCCAGACTTTTGGGCGGGGGACATGGGAAAAGTTCCTATATACACACCAGCTCAAGCTTCACCTATTTCCAGTGAACCTTCTGAGGAACATTTTCCATTTTGTTTTGAGAAAGTTTTTGTTAAGAAGTGCTATATTTTCTGGACTCTTCCCTTCTACATCAGCTACTTCAATATCCCCTTTAAATTTATATTGCAAAGTAGCAGTACCACCCCCCCCCCCACACACACACACACACACACAAACACACACACAAACACACACACAAACACACACACAAACACACACACACACCAATCTGGATTAGAAATAGAAGGCACTGAATGAAATTATTTCCCAAACAATCCATAAACATCCATCACACTTTACAGACCCACTTTCTGCTTCAGCTTTAAACTGCTTTACCTACTGTACTTGTTCACACAATTTTTTGGTGAAGTGAGAAATAATTAGTGACGTTTCAGCTCGATCTCTAAACCAAGTGGTTTAATGTGATCAAACTACGATCACACGCCTGTCTGATGGTTTGAATGCTCAGGTTTGTAACCCTTTAATCTTCGTTTTTAGTGATCATCGTGTTCCCAGAACTCATTATTATCTTAACTGATAGAATGATGGATAAAACTATTTAATAAGTCATAGTTTTACAAGTAATAGACCGGACTTACCCTTTAGTATCCTCTTTCAAATATTGTGTCAGCCTTATTTACCGAGCGGCACTAGAACAAGGATAAGTCAGCCCCTCATATCTCATCCCGTCCTTTCCTGACACCTGGATGGTTTAATCCGCCACACCTGAATTAAAGCACCCCCAGCCTGCAGGGACCGTGCTGCACCGTGGCAGCTGTGGTCAGAGGCAAAGCCATCTGACGGCGAGTGAAGGCTGAGTAACAGTCACGGATCAGTGTGGCGCTGCGGCAGAACGGGGCCTCCCCATGGAGGCCGGGGCCACAGAAAGCCGCTGGCTGATATCAGGCCAGGATTCCGCGACTGCTGTGTTTGATGGGGGCTGCCCCCAGTGAGTCCAGGTGTGGGTGCAGATGTTTCAGACGCTCAGGCAGCGATTAGACCTACTGAAGATAAGATGGAGCTTCTGTTCGGGGGGGCAGTCGGTGACAACATGTGGTGGTACTTTAAGACATAAGAGCTGCTGATTTGTACTGAACTGTCTCAGGATCCTGTAGCACAGGTCAGTGAGATAACTTTGAACTGGATATGCTGGATGATGAACTGTCACATGCTACCACCATACATCTGTGTCCAGATGGGATTAAAACATCTGTGTTTTGGTTCCTTTGTTCCAATCCAGTTACAACCTCATGTCTTCAGATCAGGGTTACTATACTGTAAGAAAGCAGAACTTTTCAGGAAAACTGAGGTAATGTACTGATAAAAAAACAATAATCAGATGCATTTAAAAACACGGCAAACCTAATTAATTACTCATGACAAAATGCTGTCAGTTTGCCTTTAAATAGTGTTAATGCTGGAGTACATCTGGTAAAATTCTCCCTTAGCAAGGACCATAAGAACCAAGAAGACTGGTAGACAGGCACCGTGGAGCAAAGCTGTGAAGGGCTTCACAGACCACAAGTCACATTTCCTAATTAATTCTTCAACTAGCCGCAAATACATAATACACATGTGGATATGCATATAATATGAAAACAGTGTCCAAGATTTCATAAAAGTCAGGGACCTTTGTTGTAGGATGTTCACTGTCTCTTTCCCTCTATTTCCCAAAAGTAGCTCAGGAAAATATCAGGGGTCTCATCTGTTTCTGGGAGCCGCCAGCGTCCCAAGGCCCCGGAGTTAAACCAGAGAGGAAAGCAGGGCAACGATCCAGTCAACGAGAGCTAAATGCATGTAAAAATCCGTCTGCATGTGCTAATCCAGCTGGCCTCGCGCTTTAAAGACAATGTATTCTTAGATGACAAAGCAGTTGTTTTGTCTGTTAGTGGCTCTTAGGGCTGTCACAGTATAACCTGAATATCATGGGAGCAACCTTGGACCTAATGGTCCTTAAGAAAACTCTCCACAGAGAAATATCCCATAATATTCTGTCAGCAGCACAAACTACATTCCATTTAACTCCACGGCGTCTCGGAGCAGAGGTGTAATTCACAACCTGGACACAAGAATCCAAAACTATAGTGATGAAGAGATTCAGCTAGAGGGAAATGAACTATCCCTTTAAAACTAATGGGAATAGCATCTTACTTCCCAGCTCTGTTTCCGCACGCAGTTTACTTCATGTTTCATGAGCAGAGAACATCCGTCTTCATCAGCCTCTTGGCCTTTTGTTCCCTGTCCACCGAGGGCTGATGTCACTGCAGCAAACTTGCATTCTGGTGCTCGATATCTGAAGTTATTCTGAGCCCTGTTGCATAATCAGGAGCTTTTCCATCTCACTGTGACTATTGTTTCATATCTATCCGTCTGGAGATATGTGCAGGGCGGGGGGGGGGGGGGGTGCAGTCTGCCTGCCATCCATCAGAGCTGACCCATATCTGCAGCCTCCGGCCTTGATCTGTCCTCCCCACTGCACAGGTGAATGTGTTCTCCTCAGTCAGCTCACGGGGGAATGGGTTCATGAAAACTTCTCAGTAAAAAAACTTACGATGTAAGATGTGAATATATAGACTGTATGGGTGAGTATATACAGTGTGTGAGTAATTGAAAAAACATGCAATCAAAAAATGCTTCTTTTGTAAAACGCAGTTTTTGAAGAAAATGCATATATTTATGTAGTGTAATATTGCAATGGCTTATCAATTGGACACTAGCCGATCAAAAGGTGTGAGTCGAGCAGTTCGGTGCAATGGCTGTGGTTCTGGTTCAGGTGTGACCCCGATGATCTGCCGGGTGTCGTTAGATGCATGAATCCTTCTCACCGCTCTGGATCATTCAGTTGATTTAAATCCCATCTCCATGGACCAACCAGGATCTGACAAACGGATGGCCTCACATCGTGTCGCACAAAAACACAAATTTTCTTTCTGTGCATGTCACACTTGAATTCTCCTCCTCAGAGGAGTCTTCCCTTTCAGGTCCGGGCCGAGTGGCGGCGTTGATTCCGATCTGTGGAGCATTTCCAAAATCCTTTTTTGTTTTTTCTCTGGCTTTTGGCAGGAGCATACTTTGGGATACGCACAGACTTGTTTCTGTACAGGTCTACAGGTCCCGGTTGCAACACCACCCACAGGCCCTGAAAAACCTTCTTCACCTGTTGCAGGCAGGTAAGATGTAACCAGCCCTCAGGCCTCACGGGCCTTTGAGGTATATGTGCAAAAGCTTTCTTAAATGGATTCACATTTAATTTTCTCTCTTACTAGAGAAGGCCTGGAAAACATATAGGCAAAATTATATATAAAATTATATATATATGTGTATATATATATATATATATAAATTGCCTGTATGTTATCTAGGTGTATATACATATATATATATATATGCTGAGAAATGCAGTTTATAACAACCCAGGGCTTAATTTGGTAGCTTTGGCCAACATCTGTGCTGATAACATCCCATAGATCAAAGTAACCCAGAGATCTTGGAACACGATGACATTGCCACAGCAAAGCTGTCCAGGTCAGAAGACAGCAGTCAGCCAATCAGAGAGGTCTAAACCTGACCAACAGTTTATGACAGAGCATCTACGTTCTTGACAGACTCCGTCCGGGGAACTGCAGTCGGGACATTTCTAGAAATACCAGACAATTTCTTTACAATATCGGGACACCACTGACAACAGAGCCTTCACGGAGTATCGGGGGGTGGATGGATTTCCACAAATGAGGTGTAGAGCTCCTGGACCAGGTGGTGTATCGTTCCCCACCTGCCTCAGAACCAGCACCATCAGGACAGACATACCTGTCTAACTTGACCCGTCTACGTTTGCCTCTATCACTGCTAAAGATCAGCTGAGGATACAGTCCGACCAGCAGTGCACCTGGCAGCGACACACCTGGAGAAGAGGAGGCTTCTCGGTGTTAGAGCACATGATGAGGTACACTGAGTGCACTACAGAGTCACCACCAATCATGGACGTCCATCACAGTCTGCGCAAAAGAATGTAGTAATTCAAAGTCCTTTCATTCTGGTTCCAGTGGCGGAAAGTAACACTAGCAGTGCATATAATTGAAGTAGGTTATGACTTGAAGTATCAATATTTTTATAATAACACTGCATCACATGTGAAAACAGTGAGAGGGGGTTGCTCATGTGTCTGTGCAGTGGAGTGAAAAAGTCTGTGCATCCTGATCAAAATTTAGTCACTGTGAATAGTTCTGTTTTCTCAAAAAGGAATAAAGTTGAAGGTGAGATTTTTTTCAACATTTTAAACCAGATTATTGTTTTGTTTTTTTTTTGTACAGTTTTATAACAAAAAAAGGAAAGAGAAGCATACAAAGGTTCAGGCCCTATAAGAGAATTGTGCCATTGGATACTTTTAGCAGGGTCTCAGAGCCTATTTGGCTTGTTGGGGCAGTGGCTTGTTCACAGTCAGCGTAAGGAATTGGTCAGGGAGGCCAAACCTGCAGAAAGAAAAAATATTCAATAACGAGATTTTCTTTGTAACTTCTGGAAACTGCCAGTGATTAGGGATATTCTTTAGGTTGTCTATGTTGTTTTAAGAATCGGGGGGGGGGGGGGTTATCTCCTGAATCTGCAGCTCCTGTCTTTCCAGAGCTCTCAGCTCATTGAGTGCAACCTCACAGTTCTGGTTCTGGTTTTCAGTGAAAAAGCTGTAAAAGCCCATTTTACCTTACTCATCCCCCCAATGGTCAAAAGTCCCTTATTGCAGGTTTAATGTTTGGTTACGCTCAGGCAACAGTTTCCAAGACTTTTATCTTCTTTTAACACATGCAATCCCTTAATTGGAGTGAAATTGCATCTATACTAAACCAGCAGCCTGTATGACCTGCACAAGTATTAATTAGAAATGATTAGAAATGACCAAATCATATTTCAAACAACAAACAAACAACAAAACAAAAAAAACTTTTCTTTTTAAGGTGAAACCAGGTATCTAAGCTTTCTCCAGCTGAACTAAACCGCATATTGTACATGACAAAGCTTCATAGTTTTGCCTACTTGTGACAGCAGGACACTGTAACATCTATTTTTCGCTCTCATATAAAAAGTGTACTGCAAGTACATCATGTGTACAGTGACCTGTATTTATAAGTAAGCGATCTAACCAAGTTACAAGGTTAGAGAAAACCTTTGCCAATTGACTCCCTGGTCAAACTATTTACACATCTGCTACCGACAGGCAAAAGTCTTTTCTATTATTAGTCTGTTTTTTTTTTTAGTAATCTTATCATGTTCTATCAAAACAAAAAGGAGACAAAGACGAGCCAAAGATGAGACAAAGACGAGACGAAGACGAGATGAAGACGAGACGAAGACGAGATGAAGATGAGATGAAGACAAGACAAAGACTCGCCGTTTGCCCAGCGTCTGGTTGGGTTACAGTTTGTTTTGTGGAAATCCTCCTCGGCATCACGTAGCCATGGTTCCAGTGACAATACAGGACTGACGTCAGGTAGAGGAGAAAACAGAGGCGCACTCCCTGAGATAATTACCGTAGAACTGCCCCCATGTATTGTGCATTCGAGCCTCTGGCTCTCCCTCTATGTGTCACCCATTTATTTTCCTTTATCTGCGAACCAAAGGAGGATAATTGTGTTCAATACATAACGGCCTCCACCCGAGGTAGAATCACTCAAGAGCTCCTTGTTACCCGACATGAGAAACGTGTGGATGAAAATAGTGGTCTGACATCTCCCCTAATGGATCTCTGTATTTCCAAGTGGCACTCAGCACAAACAGGGGCTGGGGGGTAAAGCAGGCAGCCATATACAGCCGTGTGTCATCAGCAGGGCTTGTTTGTCCTTCTGTTGCTGTGTTCTTTGCACTCGGGTTCTACAGAACCCCTTCAGCCTAATCCCTTCATGCGGGTCATAAGGGAAATAGCTCATCTGCAGCAATGAAAACACGATGAGCCGTTGGGAGAGAATATCTGTGACCCAATAAAGTCATTTAGATGGAACAGATACAGTCATGCTATTAATAACCCGTGTGGATAAGATTTTATAAAAGTCTTCCATCCTGAAATGTTCAATGAGAGCCACAAGAGACATTCAACAGTTTTATATATATTTTATGGAAAACTGCAGGTAATTAGAGATTTTTTTTTATGTTGTTTTAAGAATTGGTGTCACTTTGATGGCGTTAGGGTTTCAAACCGGGGGGGGCGTGGGAGATTGTCCATCCAGTGTTTTGTCGACTCAGAAAAGGCTTTTGTCCCTTGAGCTGTAATGCTGGGAGTGCTGCACCATGTGGCCCTTACATAACTATAGTGAGAGCTGTCTCTGCTTCCTCAGAAAAACGCCAAGCCGTGTCTTAGTGGGACTTGGGTCGTGCCTCGTCGTCCTGCTTGCGATTTTCGCCACTGGCCTCATCGGACTGGGGCCTCCAGTGTGACTGACTGTGAAGTAGCTGGGAAACACCGAGTACAGGCGGTTTATAGAAGTTTTTATGTTTTCTCTGGTGTTTAATCCATTTTACACCCTGGTCTTGAGCTTAAACCTGAGCAAACGTGAGGAATTAAAGGGCCGACACGTATTGATTATATGACTAAAAGACCTCTGAAGCTATAATGTAAAAGACTGAACTCTTGTTCATTTTTCCTGAACAAAACAAGAGACGAGGATGTTGTGTGATTCTCTATTCTGTGATACAAGTGGTGTGAATATCTGTCCGTGGATGTTTAACCGATGTTACACAATAGTGATGAGCATGATGTCACTGCTAACGTTACACAGAAAGTTCTTTTTGTGTCAACAGGATTCCTATGAGCGACTAGGTAAGGAACCACCACACCTCACTGAAGGCAGATCTGAATGATATTCTCACCGAGAAGCAGATATCCATGGGGAATGAGTGTTGTAACTCCCATTCCCCATGATCCTCGCTCGGGGATCCAGGGACACTGCACTCTGGCTTGGACTGGTTCTAGGTAGTCCCCGGTTTTGTAGCTAGGCGTCCCCAGTCCACCGTCTGGTTCCATTCCTTTGTCTCTTTCCCCTCCAGCAGCAGATTACTCCAGTCAGGTCGGCTGCCTCCTTCTAACACCTTGGCGCCTCAGATACAGTTGGATTATAGCAAAATCCACAGGTAGATTCTTCGCAGAGTCGGGTTTTAGTCCATCCCTCCATTAATAGCCAGTTGGCTTAAAAACATAGCGGGCAAGGTCTCAGTTCTTTAAAACAGAGGCACACACTCCTGAGTGGCAGTGACAGATCCTGCTTAATGTTGGCAAAGCTCTTGTTCCTGCCTGGTGTCCTTGGCTGGTTTAATGGAAATTACTCCAATGATATTGCATCAGTTATTAAATCCAAACACCTGGCAGCTAGGCAGGTATTATAATTTCCACTCCAACATCTAGCTTTGGCATGGCAATTGTGTGTGTGTGTCTCTCTCTAACACACCCACACACACACACACACACACACACACACACACACACACACACCTGATGAAGGTCTTTGATGTGGAGGCTCCTTCACTTTATCCTCTTCACATTTCATAACACCAGCGGACAGGTTGTCTTAGCTTTCTGTGATCTGCATTTTGTTTGTTGAGCAGTCACAAAGTGTTTTCAGCGTTTGTATCAACCTGTGTTGCCATGGCTTTATTTCACCTATTCTTAACCGCGTCAGAATAGAGCAGGAGAGGCAGTCGTCCACAACAGGTACAGAAATGATTTCAATATTTATGTCCTCATTGCATAACCACCCTGTTCCTCTGAAACCCACCGCACGCCCTCAACCGATGGAAATAGCTTAGCTTTTCCTCTAAATGCCAGTGAAAACAACAGCACCGGTAAACAGCGGAGGGGGCCGGTGTTAAAATAATACGTCATCCACCTCCAGAAGAGACAGTTCTGCTGTGATAATTTATAAACTAACAGAGTGTCATGGGAGAACATGGTCATCTTGAAAATCCTCAACAGATAGAGATAAACTCAAGTCTCTGCACTGCCTACACACTCCCATTCAGTGAGATGACATGGAAAAGAATATTTCAGGACCTGCCATAAATGTTAAAAAGCTAAAAGCTATGGAGCCATTTTACTAAAGAAACTTGAAAACTGACAATGAGCAGTGGAGGTGGGGATTTTGCCCCTTAAATAGGCCATTTGGGCAGAGGCAGACTGTATCTCTTACACTGAACAGAGCACATTACGATGGCAGATGAAAACCTGCCAAAGCACATTTCATATCTGTCAGCCTGTTTGAAATGCAAACTATTTATGTCAGGTTGCTGCAGATTTACATTCTGTTCAAGGATGTATATTAGTCAGTATACATGACAGTGATAACATAATCATTCATCCTCTGTATCATCCCCCCATCCCCTGCACCACCACCACACACATAATCACACTTGCTTTTATTAGAAAGTGGATAAAGGTCCAAGACTCTGCTGCCGAGTCTCCTCAGCTCTGTTTGGGCCTAAAATAAGCACCTCTGTTTTATCTTCATTTAAACTGAGGAAGTTCGGAGATGTCCAGTTGCTCATAGCGTCCAGGAAGTGCCGGTGGGTCACGGAGAAGTCGGCTGAAGTCTGCTGCTGAAGTCCTCATCTAATTTAAAGAAAAATATCCTATACCACTGTTTCACCAGCTCTAAAACCGTCCTCCAACTTGACCGACACTTAGGTTGTTTGTCCCACAGGAGCGTCCCCTGTGAGGTAACAGCCCTACAGCGGACGGAGTACCGGACCCTGATCACCATGGTTACAATAATAAACACGTAGATATGTTTATTGAACCCTCATGGGACGTTTAAACTCAGGCACAAGCACTACTTGGTGAAGTTTAGGAAAAGATCAGGGTTTGGGTAAAATTAAGTACCTTCTTAAGGTTTGAGGACCTCCGTTACTGTGGTTGCAATAATAAACATGCAGTTTAGTTTAGGTTGTGGTTTGATATAGGGAATGAACAGTTCTGTGTTCTGTTGACCTGACCGTCCGTCCCAGCCTCCTTCGTACGCAGGCTTCGTTAAGGAATGCATCCAGGGTCTGTTCTTGGCCTAATTCTGTTCTCTATTTACATGCTGTTGTCACATGCGTGGATATATCTTTACGTTTTTATGCTGACACTCAGGACTGCCCAGACTCAACCCTATGAGAAGCTGGGTTACTCACAATGTATCTCATCCAATTATAGATAAAGCAGGTACTTGTTGGCCCTGAGAGAACTTGAAAGACTCTGTGCCCCTAAACTTTGGAGGAGTTTACCTCAGACTGTTAGACTGTGTTCAACTAAAACTAAAAAAAACCTCTCAAAACTCACTTAGACTCCCTCACTTTTGTAAACTGATATTTTTTGTTTTGTATAAATAATTTTGTTGCTGTTTCCATTTCCGTTTTGTATAATCTATAGTGCTTTTTTCATGCTTTTAATGTGGAGCACATTGTAACATTTTTCTGAAAAGTGCTACATATATAGAGCTTTACACACTTCCTTCGTCAGTCTTTCTACTACGTTAGCTAACATCATAATATCTACATCCACTGGAGGTCATCCACCAATAAAGCTGAACTGTAGGTTGTAAAAAGCTACTTGCACAGATGACCCATGTGTTTGTTTTTTTACAGGAGGACATTTGCATTTTTTCATGGCTTTGTTGTGGCTCTGTCACCATCTTTTTCTGTCAAAGCTCAAATGCTCGCTGGAAATGTGTCCAAAGTTGAGCATCTGTTCCTTAATGAACACATTTCCAATACTGTTTAGTTATTTTTGTGACATATTGAGGATGCATATTCAGCTTATTCATGATGGATGTTGGTCGCAAACCATCTGTCGCTCTTTTAGCAGTTATCCATAAAACAGAGCTGTAGATAGATTTGTAACCGTAGCTTTAATGACTCTACACAGCACCTTGTCCTCTCTTTATTTGTGTTGCCTGAATAGTCTTTATTTGAAAAAAAAAAATTTAACTCCATCTCTCTGCTTCACAGATGTCAGTGAAGTAACAGAAACCAACAAGAAAACCTAGATTTGATCTGATTCCTTCCTCCTCAGCCCTCATAATGTTTTCTCTCCTTAGCGACCATGGTGCTTTGATTCTACCATTGTGGTCTCATTAGAAAGTGCTTCCTTGCTTCCCAAGGGGATCTTGGCTGTTGTTTATGGTCTTTAGTTCGGTCAACAGTAATGATCACGATCTCCGGATAAAACCCAGAATGCAGCAGTGTAGAACTTCTCTTCAGAACCTTCTGCTGTGTTGGCTCTTCCTTTTTGGACAGCCCTTGCTTTAGCAAACATACCATGATCACTGAGTCTTCCATCCGGTCCTGTGCAGTCTAAAGAGCAGGCAGTGTGACCACACCTGTTCTGGTTAGTTTGAACTTTGTCTCAGGAATAGTGTGACCATTTAAAACGGCTAGATTTCTTTAAGATGTTCCCTGCAGCCAAACAATGGGCTTCATCCAATGGCAGCCCATGGAAAAACAAATACAATCCACTCTGGTTATATAACCCACAAGTCCCAGCACACCCAGTGTGTTCAGACTGATGGAGTACAGGGCACCTCCAGGTCCTGAAGGAGACTTTAGAGGCTTTTCCTCTGCTAAGATCTGGATTTCAAAGGTCTCATATTTTCAAAGAGCGGTGGCACGATTCTTTATGCCCAAGCTCATAGTTACAGTAGAATAATCATCAAATCTAACTTCAAAAATGCAACTGGAGTTCATGTCCCTGACTATCAAATTTCTTTCCTATCATTCGTTGTCTCTTGTTGGGTCAGTTCTTAACGTGTATTTCATTCAAAGGAGTAATAAGTAGTGTAAAGGTTCTCAAATCTGGATTTCTACAACCTAAGGATAACCTTAAAATGGTGAAATGGTGTTTATGACATAACACAATTTGAGGATTGATGATGGAACTCAAATGTCTCGAAAGAAAAAAGTATTTCTTCAGACCAAGATACGGATTCTTTGCTGTTTAAGGAGGGTGACCTTTGACCTTTATAACATGTAACCAGGAATTTGTGCCTCCTGGAGACATTACATGTACATGGCTCTGTGTTTTTAACAATGATAAAAGGTTTTAATATTCCACAATTCCTTTCCCTCCCCACTGCTGACAGAATTACAGTTCAAAAACGAAATAAATGATAATTACAATTAAAGAAGTCTGGTCTGCTATTATGGCTGTTGTTGTTTGAGACATTTCAGTTTTCAGTGTAGCAGACACAGTTTGATAATACATTGTCCAGATGCCTCAGTTTTTATGAAAGTATTTTAAAGTGCTTGAGATTTAGATTAGATTAAGTGATTTTCCTTTCACACTTTGTTTAATCTTTGCTAAGAAACAGCACTTTTCTAAAAGACATTGTGGAAAATGCATGAGACTGGAAGCTCATTTGATTTAATAAGAATTTTTGGAGAAAGCACAGATGCAACTCAACAGAAGTTCCTCTGAACTTACTGGACTCCCTGAAGGAACCAAATCCTCCAGGAAATCCTCCGTCTAGCGCCTGTGCTGAATGATGTTGATCCAGAGAAAAACTGGATCCCGGCAGCTCAGCTGCTCTGGACCCAAGTGTATTTACACCTCAGGGAAACGCGTGGCTTATCAGCACGTTATGTAAAAAGGAGGAGCGCCGGAGGGGCTGCAGGCCTCAGACATATGCAGTTACTTAAACTGATTTATCTGCACATGTTTCAGCCGGGGAGACTTTATCACACCTGGACCATCTTCACATGAAATCATCAACTTGAAATATTGTGAATTTAATACTCAGTACTTCAGAAGATATGAAATAATTGAGGAGTAAAGATCGGTCAGATTTGTTGTTGCAAGGGAACTTGCAAGATAAGGAAGTGTTACTGTTTTTTTGTTTGATTTGAAGTATTAAATAACTATTACTATGCTATACTATATAAGACAAAAAAAAGGAAGACCATAGTTTTTCACCTGATACCAGCTTGGCTTTGTTAAACAGTGATATGAGTTTATTCCCTAGCTCACTTCTTTACTGTCTCTCGGTACCTTGTGGCCTCTGTATATTTATGTCTCAGTGTATTTTACGTGTTAGTGTGTTGTTTTAAACCAGTGTGTTGGCAAGTCTGGTGTCTGGTCTTAGTGAGAGTAGAGATGATCCGAACCTGAACTCTCGGATAAAGACGCTGGGACACCAGAGCTGACATCAGTACATGAAGGCCTTTAAATACTGGCAGGATGGGAACAACCCTGCCAGACCCTTCGTTTATACACAGCTGAAATTTCTGTCAGGATTTCATTTTATATTAACATAATAATGAAATGTTGTCGGTTAATTTACTGTATGTTACGAGTCACAAAAATGTCGACACTAACCCTATCAGTAAAATGTTCATTAACTACTACTTGCAGTATTTTCTAGTTAGATGTTAGAAAAACTAAATGGAGAACGTTGACCCTCAGGGGAGCACGAATGCGCTCAGTACATTTAATGGTCGTCTGCTTCCTTGGGATAATTCTAGCACATTCTTTTATATTTCCCTGTCCTGTAGGTGTGAAATGTGAAGTGACATCCTGCTTCATCCTCTTGGGAAAGTGAATATGAACAGGACTTTTCACATAATCTGTCCAGTAGTTAGGTGCTAGAGCCATTTTATTCTGGAGCAAAGGACAATCAGATCGGCCCGATGAAAAGAAGGGATTTTTTCACTGGGTTTTCTCACTATGTGCATATATATATATATATATATATATATATATATATATATATATATATATATATGCTCCTATATGCAGGAGCTGGTGTCAGTACTTCTAGACTGCTGTGTTCGTCTCCACCAAGTTAACATTTTCCCCTCTTAACTTCTACCGTGGTTCCGTTTAAATAAGAGGCTCAGAGGGGTGAAGCAGCAGGAGCTGTGGAGATGACGGCTCCGAGCCTCCTCTGCTGCGGTGCCCCCTCCTCCTCCTCCTCCTCCTCCTCCCGCAGGGGGCCGCCCACCGACCTGCCCGCCGCCCCGACCAGTCCCGGCCCCTCCAGCCTGCGCGTCGGCTCCTCGGACGCTGACTCCACTCCCCCGGTCCCCCGCAGCATGATCTGACGTCTGAGGCTTGTTTCCTGCAGCGGAGACCAGTCCAGTTCCCGCAGAGACCATGAACGACATCAAGATCGCGGTGCTGGGCAGCGAAGGTGTTGGGAAATCAGGTAGGTGAGCTGCGGATCGTGATGTTGAGCATCGGGGATAAACAAGTTGTCGCTTTCGATGGAGCTCACCTGTGTGTGTGTGTGTGTGTGTGTGTGTGTGTGTGTGTGTGCGCGCGTGTGTGTGTGTGTGTGTGTGTGTGTGTGTGAGCGCAGCTCTCATCGTCCGGTTCCTCACCAGGCGCTTCATTGGCGAGTACGCGTCCTCCTCAGGTAATTATCCCTCCAGACCTCCCCGCTATTACAGACTCTCCCAGTCCTGACTTGTGTCAAACAAAAGCTCAGAGTTTCATCCAACGGTCCACGTCCACGGTCACAGCGGCTCTTCAGTCAGATGACACGGAGTTTTAACATCTGGCCCAGCAGTGGCATCCATTGCTGGGCCAGATGTGCGGTTTGCAACCGAAGCACATCAGCCTCGTACTTTTTTGTTTGGAATTTACTTGTACATGCATTTAAACTCAGTGTCATATTTCTGCTGCAGTCAAGGCTCATCGGCACATCTGCAACTAAAAACCTCCCTTATTTAGGCATATGTGCATATGAATTGCACCGCGTTTGACTTGTTATATCATTAAATTAGACCAGATAAAGGCTTTCTAATCTTTTATGTGTGTGTAAAGCCAAGTGTCCATGTCTTGGCATTGCAATCCTGCTCAGTTCCATAGTGCTGTTTACCTGCTCTGGTATCAGACGGTTCCTGTTTGACTCCTGTCAAACCGACTGACTCAGTGTTATTTTCGCAGCCTGTGAGCCACCCTGTGGTCTGGAGGAGACCTGCTGCAGCGATTACAATCTGCAGCCTCCCTGAGAGTCCACCTGACCTACATGGAGAATGACTCACATTAGTCCTAGATAGATAGTGGCTGAATATGCCTTTGTTTCCCTGAGAATAATCGGGTTTCATCTGAGCGTGTTTGCTTTCAGTATGTCAGTGTTTGGCTGTCGACCAGGCCGACAGAGGAGCAGCGCTGAGAGGAGCTGCCTCCTAGCCTACGTCTTCCTCTGGCCTCGGCCAGATGATTGCAAATAAAACCTCCTGCCATGTTTCAGCTGTCTCCAGTCAACTCTTTGCACTGGTGGCCAGCCTGGGGGATGCTAAGCTGTTGTATGACGCTGCACATCGCAACACTTTGTGATGAAGGTGTCGGGCTCCATCCAGTCTTTGTTGACTGAGGAGATGTTGGGCGGAGGCACTGCAGTGCAGTGAAGCCACAGGTGCTCTTGGAGAGAAAGTTTTAGTTTTAGAATTGTTGACAAATGCACAGTTCAGGATATGAAAATAAAAACATTTACAATTTACAAATGTGTATGATCATATGTGAGTAATCTTCAGTGTTCACACATGCGTTGTCCAATCCGTAAACAAATAACAAACAATTTGAACAAGAAAGCTACAAGAAAATGAGCAGAAGCAATGCAGTCTGGATAAAATTTTACTTCATATTTTAAAATGCATTGCAGATTAGACTCCACGTGTATCTTTTGCGACACTCACTGACTATTAGGTTTTGTCCCCCAGGGAAAGTCTGTGTATGGACATTTGTGCAGAGATTATTTAGTCACTCTATGCGTAGCACAGTGTTGAAGCGGGTCACCAGAGTCCAGCTGAGCTGTTGAGTTGAGGATGGAGAGACTCTTAGCAACAGTAATAGCAGCATGCTTGATAACATCAACAGCTCGGCTGGGCTCCAGTAAACTCACTATTTGTGGCGACTGTGCAGAGAGTCTAAAACTCAACACACACAAAGGTAACCGATGCACACGTCAGCTTATCCATGCACAACCATTTTACAGGACAATCTGAATAAAGGCATAATAGGAATTCTTTCAAAAGCAAAGGTTGATAGATTTATGAATTTGAAGTTGGGTATATATAGGCAAAATAATGTGTTTATTTGTAGACTGGTTTTAATCTAGTTTTACTTGGTTGCATTGGTTTATGGATTGGACAAAGAAAATGTGATCACGCAAAAGTGCTCATAAATCAACCTACTTTTTATTTGTAGATGAGGAAATGTGCTTTTGTCATCACCAAAGCTGAGACCATTTTCTCTCCATAAAGGCGAGTGTTCCAAAAATATCAGGAAGTTAGTTATTGTAGTTTGGCCTCTGATTTGGCCACTTAGAAACACAATGAGCAGTTGCAGCTGCAGCATTGGCTGTGACTCATGAAGCACATTAAGTTACTTAAAAACCCTTTAAGCCCGATTTCCGTCACTTATGTCAGAAAATTGTGCTTCTCTGATTCATAACTGAGTGAAATCTGAACACAAAGAACATGATGCACTCAAAGTGTTTCTAGCTGCAGTGTGACTTACATGTCCCTGAGGATACCATGTATAGAGAAAGTGGCCATCCTAAAGCTTGGATCATGGTTAAGCCCCCAAATAGCAGTGAGACAGATGATAAGGATAGCAGTGACAAAATCCATGATAAGAACGATTTTCATGCTGGACTATCAATATTTGTAAAACCCAGAATGTCTGATTGACAAGATTCTTACATTCCTGGAGAATGTTGGGGAGGGCAGGGGTGGTGTCATACAGTGCTTTTATAAGCTATCTGAAAGATAACATTAGTTTATTATTTGAAAACAGGATCAGAAAATGCCCCCCCCCCAAATTTAGTCTCGATCTGGTGCTTTCAGATTACAGTCTGTATATGGTTATTTACTGAAGTTTTGGTGTTTGGCTGTTAAAACTAGAGATGTTTCTGTTTTTGTATCCTCATGATTACACTCCTTTGATTTGTGCACACAGGGGTCAGTGCTAAACAGAGCTGATGAGGCTGTTGTCTTCCCTCTCCATTCCACAGAGTGTATTTACCGGAAGCGACTGTCTGTGGACGGGAGGCAGATTAATCTGGAGCTCTATGACCCATGCTCCCAGGTGAGTTTACAGATGGAGGGAGCAGGAATCGCAAGAGGTTGTTGTCATTATTACTGCATCCTTTCACCAAAGAGAGGCGGCACGGTGGCATAGTCCTGCACAACATGTCCAACTCTGCCACCCAGATACACCAGTCACCACAGAGAGCATCACAAATGATCCCCGGTAAGCCAGTTCCCAGGCAGTGGCCTGGAGCCAGCACTGGGAATGTCCAAGTCCCTGAGGGAATCATAATCCATTTTTGCAATTATTTAACACAAAGAGGATTTAATTTTAGCTGGATGCAGTGTATGATGTCATATTACATCCTGTCATAACAATGACATCACAAGATACTGCAGTGGTGACATATTATTGTGCAGCCAATCGACTTACTTTCTTGACGTGTTTTACCTGCTCGGCCTTCCGAAGGCGGCTCTGCAGTTACCAATCCCACTCATTCTCCAGTCAGGTGCACTTATCCCTTCTTTAACTACGGGAACCATCTACCTGGGATTTCAACTCCACTCACTCAGGTGCCAAGCAGAGAACTAAACCCCTCCCTTTCAGGTGCTGTCTCCACTTACTTAACCACGCCTAACCCCGCCACACGTAGCTATCCTCCTTATCTCGTTCTGTACTCATTAGCGTACTGTAAACATAGAGCAGCTTTAATCTGTGTAAATGCACTATCCCTGTGTTCTGCACCTACAGTTGTTATCATACTTTCTGCTTTTCACTGAGGGATAGCCTAAAAAGATAAAGATTCACTTGCAGCAAATGCACAGCAAAAACAAAACAGTGCTTAAAATGTAAATATACTGTTGTAATTAAAAGCCTTCCAACTAGATTTTAATGTTTAAGACAGTTAAATCAAGGAAATCTGGAGAACAGTCTGGATGTATTTATGAATGAATTTCAGAGATTCTTACGGCATCTCAAAAGATTCTCATTTATTTCAAGGAATTCCTGCAGCCATCTGATGGCTGGACTCACATGAAGATAAATCTGTGCAGGAGCTCCATGTCATTATGTACAACCACCCAATGGGTTGAGCCTGATTAGGTCATGATGAGATGTCACTGGGCTGTTACAAAATAACCACACAAATCCCTACATTCCCCTCTAACTCTATGAAATCCACCTACCTCTGGCTGCAGGTTTTTGGTCTCTCCATTTGTTTAGCTGTTTTTGTCATTCTTCCATCTGACTGGCACAGCTGTTTCCTAGCTGTAAGGACAGTGACGTGACTTTCAGAATGTCTGTATATTTCAGAATCAACCCACTCACTGATCTCTATTTTACTTAGCCCAGCCCGATTCCTTTTCATTGTGCTGCACATACAGATTTATAGAAAAAGTTTCAGGCACTGAAAGTAAAGTAAAAATATGTCTAAAACTAATATCAAAAGTTTTTTTAATCAAAAGTGCAGTTAAAAGAAAAAAACCCAATATTTTATGTCGCCCCCCTTACTTTAAACCAGCACCAATTAGCTACACTCGTGCACAATTTTTCAAAACTACTGGCAGGTAGGTTGTTCCAGCATCTTGGAGAACCAGCCTCAGTTCTCCTGCGGATCTTGTCTGTCTCAAGTGTCTTCTGTCTCTTCATGTTATCCCAGACTGACTCCATGATGCTGAGATCAGGTCTCTGTGGGATCTAGACCGTTTGCCTTGTCCTTCTGGTCTCGGAAGAGAGTTCTTTATGACTCTTGCTTTGTGTTTGGACTTGTTTTCCTGCTGCAGAAATAATCTGGGACCATCAGATGCTTCCGTGATGGTACTACGAGATGGATAAGAACCTAAACATCTAAAATGCCTTCAAACTTTTGCACGGTCTTGTACTTGAACCAAAATACTAGGGCGACATGGAGTTACCCACAGAGTCTTTGTGCCTAAGGTCTACTACTTTGCACTTTCTGCGGTTGTATGATTGAAATCCAATGAGTCCAGTCCCAGGTCCATTAATCTGAGTTAGCGCACAGGTATCGAGGCCACTCCAGCATCACAAAACTCCAAGCCTCTCATGGAACTTGTTTTATGATCTTCAACCATTCATTCACTTTTGGCTTTGGTTGAATTTTCATAAATGTAAAACATATGTTTTATGCAATATCATTAAACTTTCATTTTCTCTGTTTTATAGGCCTGTAAGGGTAAGTCTGCTTTAGATGACCAGATCCAATGGGCTGATGGTTTCATTTTGGTCTACGATATCAGCGACCGCTCCTCCTTCCTCACTGCCAAAGCCATAGTGCGCCTAATCAGAGAGTTACACCTGGGATCTGGCAAAAGGTATGGGCTACGACAACTGTAATACAATAATGCCTTTTATGTGCATGTGAACAGAACTACTGAGAACCTCTGTATTTGAGACTGAGCAGATCTCCATTTTTCACCTGCAGGGACCCAGATTCGCTCATATTTTTGGTGGGTAACAAACAGGACCTGTGCCATGTGAGAGAGGTGCAGCGCGAAGAGGGTCAGGGTCTGGCTGCCGAGTTTCACTGCCAGTTCTATGAGCTGTCAGCGGCCGAGCACTACCAGGAGGTGGCACTCATATTCTCCAAGATGGTGCAAAACGCCAGCCAGGGCAGCAAAGCCAAGGAGCGCAGGAGACGCCCCAGCGGCTCCAAGTCTATGGCCAAACTTATCAACAATGTCTTTGGCAAGAGGAGGAAGTCGGTGTGAAGGACTGCTGTCCATGTAGGCTGGGCCAATGGCGTCGGACTGAAACACACCCTCTAGCTTGGCTTTGTATCTCTGTTGCTGTCTAGTAACATTGAACTGACATATACATGTGTAGACAAGTGTTAGTGTGATAATACAGTAGCGCACGGCAGATACTTTGTGAGCCTGCTTCCTGCTTCCTGCCGCTAATTCGTGTTTTTGCTCTCTGAGATCATTGGAAGCCTTTCATGAGAGACATGTCCTGGAGCGTTTTAGCCAAAGCAACCAGTTTTAAGGAAAGAGCTGATGACATTTAGTCCAAGAAAAACAACCCAGACGTCTACTGTTTCACTGTGACTGGTGTCACATGCCACTATCTTTACAACTCTAAGATAAATGTGAAGAATGAAGGAGGAAATATTCTGATGTTGCATATAATGCAGAAGGGAAATTATTTGTACAGAGCATGCTATTTTGGTTGTTTTTTTTTTTTTAAATCAGACAGGTTAAGTAAAAGACAGGAAAAAAAAAACTAAAAAAATGTTTTTGTAAGAAACTGAAATATAAAGAGCATCTTTTGGGTCGGATGAAGACTGAGGTTTTATTACATGAGCTTATGGGTCAGGTTCAAATTTATTGTCAGTTTCACACATGTGCACAACATACACAAAGGGAAAATGCCATTCCTGGTGGACCTCACTACAACACACAGCAGACATACTGTACAAACAGCACATAGTCTTAAGAGTGAGAACTCTGACATCAGCAGCAACAACTTGGATGTAAACAAGGTCCTGTATATTTTTTTCTCTTGTAGCAAACTTGACATGTTGGTGTAATTTCTATAAAACAGACAATAAATTTGCATGAATGAAGTCGCCAGCACTGGTTGTGTTGTTTGTTGATCACTGATGCCGCTGTAAAGCTTCTGCAAGTGGACTGTGACAACGACAATGGCGGTGAACTCCCATAGTATGGCACAGTATGGCCGCCACTTCACAACTGTAAACTCCACCAAGAGAGAGGACTACTCAAGTCAGACTCAAGTCAGACTCAAGTCAGACTCAAGTCAGACTCAAGCCAGACTCAAGCCAGACTCAAGCCAGACTCAAGTCAGACTCAAGTCAGTGACCTGACAGATGAGAAAAAGACTTGTACTTGACACTGACTTCTCCACCAATGACTGGCAACTTCCCTTAGACTTCCTCTCCACTGGAACGACCTGAAATCCTCCCTAAGACTAAAGACTAAAAACTGTGTAAGTAAGTGTGTAGCCAAACAACTCTTAATTTTACTGACAACAGAAATGACAAGTGTTTGTAACTTTGTCACAGGAATAACAAAATGACACAGGCAATAAGTTTAATTTGAAATGTTATAAAGTTGGAGTGACCATAATAAAAGCACATGTCCAAACTTGGTAAGCTTCCTATGCCCCCTGGTATTTTTTTAAAATATGACATAAAAGTTGGTAAAGACTGCATAATCATTTGTCAAGGACCCAGTTCAGGACATGAGCTTGGCTTGGGACCTACCTATCTTGACTCTGTGTCCCAATGCTAAGACCATATATATGTAAATAAGCTTCATGCTGTTAATGTTAATGTCTTTGTTCATGATGAGTGGTACACAAACATTTGCTCTGTAGACTATACACTGGCCACCTTCATGCTTTAGGAAAAATAGAAGAATTTAAAGGATTTCTTCACTACTTCTGTCTTATTCTTGTAGTTCAGCCCATCGGTGTAGTTACATTAGATTACATTTTATAGCTGTTGTATAAATCTGTGGACGTGGTCAGACCACTGGCCACAGACTCTTCACAGAGGAGCTCTGTCAGTCAAAGCTAAACCAGTGAATAGCTCTGCAGATTCTAATGGAAGCTACCAACAGTTTGCTGAATTACATACAAAACTGTTGGCTTTTCCTCTCACTTAGATTATGTTGTTGAAAAGGGGATGTGGATTTTAATGAATTTCACCTCCACAAAGTTCAGGAACCTACAAGAGACATTATGTTAATAATCAGAGCAGCGAAGGCTGAACTAGTCTGACTTTTTAGCCTCTAGTATGGGAACATTTCCCACAGCTCTGTTTCCTACATTTCCCATAATGCAACCAATAGCACCTTTTCAAGGTATTAGACGGAAACATTGTTCAATTTTTTTGAACAAGTCCTGCAACTTAAATTCCCCAATAGGTTGCATGACCAAACTCAAAGAGGAGCCGTAGGAGCCGTAGTACCAAACCTCTGTTGCCACGGTAACAATAATAAACATGCGGTTAAGGTTGGGGAGAGGTCATGGTTTGGTTCAGTTGAGGCACAAAAACTACTTGGTTAGGATTAAGAAGAGAAGTAAGTACTTCAGCGAGGTTAGAAGGCATCATTGTCATGGTTACAACGTCCAACACAGCTAAGGTTGTGGAGCGGTCACGGAAGAAACAGCATGTTCAGTTTCACAAGGAAAACAAACAGAAAGTCCTGTGTTTTGTTGACCAATCCACCCCAACCTCCTCCTCCTCCTCCTCCTCCTCCTCCTCCTCCTCCTCCTCCTCCTCCTGCTCCTGACATCCTTCCATCATAATCACTACGGCCAACAGAAGACAACGTGTGGGATGGTTTTTTACAGGGGGACAGATTCATCTTTAAAAGCCAAGCATTTGTCGTCATTACAAACAAACAAACACTGACAGTCAGGTCCATAAGTATTTGGACAGTGACACAATCTTCAAAATTCTGCCAAAATTCAGATTTGACATGAATGAATCAAGATTTTATTGAAGTGTAGACTTTCATTTTTAAGTCAGGGAGTTTTAGCAAAAATATCACATTGACTGTTTAGGATTTACATAGCTTTGTTTGAAATGTTTGAAATCCACTGTGGATGTATACAGAGGCAAAATTTTGAAAATCATGGTTGTCTTGTGCACTGTCATCAAACTATGTCTAGTCTATGTCTATGATGCTACAGAATAATGTGTTATCATAACTGATGGGAATTATGACCCAAACTAAAACAATAATGTAACTCTTTGTTGAACTTTCTGGAACTGTCATGATCTTCCTCCGCCAGTGGAGCTGGCGTGAAAAGTCCTCGATCTTCCTCCGGCCGTCCACTGACTCCTGGTCCATGACCTGCCCTGTGTGAAAAGAATTTCTCCTTTATCCCTGCAATTTGTTTTATCTTCCTTCCCATGGTAATGATTTGCTTGTATTGAAAGTCCTTTCATCCGTATAATGTTTGTTTATTGTAATTTGATTTGGCGGGGGAGGTGTGGATTGCAGTTATTAAACTTTTATCAGTATTTCCATATCTTGGCTGATGGGACTTTGCAGGATCACAGGAGTGACCTCAGCAGTTTCACCGATTACATAAAAAGCCAAATGAAGAGGAATTCATCGGTCAAGACAAAGCAAAGAAAACCGAAATCTCCCGTCTTGTTTGCTAAGGAGTGTTACTTTGTGAGGGAGCAAAGTGCTTGAACCTGACACTGGCTGGTCTCAGTGGGTCGCAGCTACGTTCCGTCTCTGCCAAGTCTCTCCATGGGTTCTTATCTAGCTGAGCCTGAAATCAGTCTCTAACTCCAGTCTCACATTCCAGCCCTGAAATGTCACCGGTCTGCTCGGTATCTTGAAATCTAGTGATTATACAAGCTGAGTAGGGAAATGTGCAGTCGGTAAGAGGTGGGCGGGTCTATGTGCTGGATGCTGTATGTCAGAGTGACATTCAGGAATCAGAGGGTTGGAAGGTGCAGTTATTTTAAGGAGACTTAAACTTTCCTATTTACAGCCTCTGTTTTCTAATGTCTATTATGAGGAACTAAAAAGAGCAAAGTTAGTCAATCTCATCACGTTTTGTTTTTTCTCTCCACAGCTGGTTGTCAGACTAACATCAGTCTGTAAACTGACCTTAAATGTGTAGTTCCACAACTGTAGCTGAGGAGAATACACAGGCTGGATCAGGTCCTGTTCCAGGTCCTGTTTCAGGTCCTGTTCCAGGTCCTGTTCCAGGTGTTTGAGGTTGCTTTGGACTTCACTCACCAAAGCTAAGCAGATAATTCAGAAAACCTGCTTCCTGGAACAAGCCCCGGGGCATGATGGGCCTTCAGTGATGATGATGATGGTTCCTCCTGCTCTGAGGTGCAGAGACACAGATGAATCAAAGGGAGAGAGAGCGAGAAGGCCAACAACTCCAGCTGCAGTCTCCACGACAAGCAGCCACGTTAATATTTTAGAATATGACCCGGCAAAACTCCTCCCCGTTAATAAATTTATTACTGTAACCGTTTGTGCTGAGGGTGCAACCTTACAGAACATAATTACCTGCGGGTAAAGTGGTATTTCTGTCTGAAGCCGAGGTCCAGGAGATTTAGGTCTGTGTGTGGAACATACTACAGGGAAACAGTCCATATGTTACTGTGCATGGGCTAAAGCAGGCCTACTTAGGGGGTAACACACGCACTCATAGGGGACTCTAGAAGCCTGAACTCTTGGAACCTTGGAAACGGAGATATTTTTCTTCATTTTCTGGAATATTAACATCAATAAAACAGAAGAAAATGACCTGTGCTTCTTTCACCACAGACTCTGCCAAACCCCACTGGATCTCCAGAGGAAATGAAAAGATAAAGGAACTCTCTGGACCACTGAGATAGAGACTGAAGGACCCAGTGTTTTATTCCGTTTCTTAGATATTGATGAGCTAATCATGAACTGATAAGTCATTTCCCAGTCCGTTCTCCAGTAGCTCACCATCTACTATATAGCTATTCGGGAACTACTCCTTAATGATTCTTTAGTTATCAGGTTGGTCCTGGTGTGTTTCTCACTCATTTCTTAATAACTCCTCACATTTCTCTCGTGTTATCAGGAAAATCCGATCAATTTTGGTTCATACCATGTCCAGCTTCTGCGGTAACTTAAAGCTGACGTAATGTCGTCAATATTCTCGTCCAGGATGAGTTGCAGGCTGGAAAAATGAACGGGCTGCCTAGTGTGTATGTTTCCAGTCCACTGACTCTATTGTGGTCACCAAGTCAGGTTCTCAAAGCTGTTTAGGTTTTAACTACATCAGCCACTTTGGCATTTCATAACAAATTTGTCAAAGGTAACTATGCCTGACATGGCAAACACATTTAGATTTGTCTGCATGAAACACTGAAAATGTCAAAAAGTCTGTTCTTGAACCACCAAACTTGGTGTATTGAGTTTTGTTCCTCTGAACAATTGTTCAGTTTCAGTCCATTTCCACTGTTGCTGCAAAAAAAACAAACAAACAAAACTGAGCTGCTGTCTCTGGTGTCAACATCAAGTCCAAGCTTCCCCTTCTTCCGACACCTAACGAACACGCAGGCAGAAATCAGAGACTGTCAGTGTTTTCCCCGTCTGAGGGGGGGAGGTCTGTACGGGCGGAGCATATCCAAATAACGGCCTGAACCGGGGGGTGTCGGAGGGCTCTGCCTGCTTCAGAGGCTTGGAATCTTTTTGATGTAGTGATCAGGATGATGATGGCGAACATGTGGCCCTGGTTAAGGGCTTGTCGAGGACAGGATGGTCCACTGGCTGACGGCCTACGGCCTGATCCCTCCGTGTTATGACAGCGGATTTAAAACCAGCGCGGAGCATGGTGGCATCTAATCCGTTCCAACCGCCAGAAAAATCCCTCTAACTTTCTCTCACATTACTCCACAGATCAGCCTGACGGGCAGCTCACGAAAAACACCTTTGGCTCGCCACACACCGATATTGTTCTACTGTCCCTGGGTACACGAAATCCTCATTGTAATTTAACTCGCATGAAAACATGGGGGTATCTGCGTGTAATTACACGCCAGGAACACGGGCAGCCGAAAACACACCAGAACGGGCCGATCTTCACTGCAGCGCCACGGTGTGCAGGGAGCGGAGAGGCCACACAGCGAGATCGACCACCAGGAGGCTAAAAATGGACCCGACTAAAAATAAGTCAATTATAACTGGGCTTAGCCTTAAAGACAGCTGGCATTAAAACAGCCCACACCATAAATCATCATAAGTTCAACGTGGAAACACGAGTTCTCCTGCTGCCTTGAAAATGTGAGTTAACTGAACTCAGGTTTTATGAGTCTGGAAAATGTAAAATTAAACATGTTAAATCAAATGAACTTGAATGAATGAAAACAAGTTCAATAAATTTATGTCGAATCACTGTTTAGTTAGAGTCATCTTAGATGGATTTACTTGGATTTTACATTTTCTCAGTTCAAAGACCCAGTTCTTACTACAGCTGCAGCTGGACATTTTGTACCAGAGTCGGTACAAAGACGACATATGAGGCTGCTCTCGGTGATTTATTAAATTCGAAGTGTACGGGGGCGAGGGCTGAATTCAATATTAGCCCTCCTTCTCCTTGCGGTTAGCATTGTTGTCATTATTGTGAAAAGACACAGTCATGATTTTATTTTCTTGTATTAAAGACAGAAACAAAGTCATTTATCAGGAGTCTCCTGGAGGATTTCCTGAACAGGAAGAGAAGAATGAGGCAAAAATCCTCTTTACAGGCAATGAAGCTGAGGTAACTGGGCCAAAGATCAGTCTAACCAGAACCAGAACGCAGAGAAACCTACTGACCGTTACTAACTTTGCAATAAAGTGTGGTGTGTGCTGTATATTCATGGTCACTGGAGGATGACTCCTAAAGGTTCATCCTTTCCTTTGGCAACACCATCAGTTCCTAATTTCCCCTTCAGGACACTTGGGTCAATGCCAAGATATTGAGAAGTAAGAGCTGGATTTGTATCAAATCAGCTAATAATGATGATGACAACAAAACGACAACAAAGCAACAACAACAACAACAACAACAACAACAACAATAATAATAACAATAACGATTATCATTATTATCATTACTGTTGTTGTTGTTATTATTATTAGTATTATTATTGCTATTATTATCATAACTGATTTACGTTAAGAGAGAGTGTTTTTAGTCAGCATTGGTTAACTAATGTGTAAAAATATTGCAGCTTTTTTCAACTAAACAAGTAATTACATTTTGATTTTATTTCATATGTCATTAGAAAAATAATTTGAAAAAGGAAAATTAATTCAAGATTCCCTATGCTGTATTTTCTTCACCAATGTGGTTCTTGAAATAGACCTTGAGTGGAAACAGAGACAGGGACCTGTTTTTAGAACTCACACAGGTTGTGAAAGGTACCAGACGTACCAAGCTCCATGAGGAGGAACTTTCCTTAACCCATTCACTCGTCCAGCCCCCTCCTCTTCACCCGCAGTTCAGAGATCCGAGCATTTCTCATAAAAAAAACCCTGGACCAGATGCTCTGACCTTCTGACCAGCTGCCCCACATGCCCAGGGACAGCAGAGATAAGTGCTCCATTCAGAGCTGTGCAGACAGGCACACTGTCAGCATTCCTGCAGCTCTTTCTCTCCTGGTAATAAAGGCACAGTCAGAGCTGAGCCACACGGCCGGTTTGTTGTCCGCTGACCTGCACTAAGGCTCGGACAGACACCTGTGCAGTGGCTTGTCAAGAATGCTCGGCAGGAGGACGGATGGACGAAGGGGGAAGGGGCTCAGATTGTGGGATGGGGGTATGATTCCAACACCCACAACTCTAATGGGATGCCAAGTGGGAGAAACTAGTCCAAACCACCAAGCATCTGCAACCACAGCTCAAGTTCTGTTTAAGAACATCTGTAAATGAATTTTAATAACCAGGAAGTAGTGGCCTCTTGTAACAGTCTGGTCTCTCAACATAGGGCTTGTTTCACATCAGTTATATGAGGTTGTTTAGGTGAATTTGTGCTTGAGTAATTTACAAAAAGCCAAACGTGTTGATTATTTTGGTTCGGTTCTGTAGCAAATTGTCCAGAGAATGGCTCTAAATCTGAATAGGTGAACTAATAACTATGATATACTTCTCTTATATTCATGGGATCTGCATCGTGTAAGTAGAAGACGGATGGATGGACAAGAAGGCAGAAATAAGGCACAAAGAACCCACAAGGCCTGAACACGAAGCTACCTCGCACGTCCTGCAGATACAGGCAGGTCCCTGAGGGTCCAGGTCCCCCGGTCTGGGTGCTGTACCCCCCCCCCCCAACAGGACTTTAAACTACAGGAAACACGCTCTTCAGTGTCAGTGTCACTGTTATGTATCTATAAAGATGAAATAACTGAAGACAGCTGCCACTGTGGCAGCTGGTTCTGGTCTATGTGAACTGGTCGCCAGGCTAACTTTTCTGAATATTGATTAATGTCATGAATACTGATTTGGGCCGGCCGGAGACCAGGGGCTAACAACCAACGGGCCTCCAGGGGCTGGTTCACGCTGGCAGACCAATGATTCAGTTGACCTGTGAGCTTGGCGTAGTTAGCGTGAACCAGCTTGTTTTTCTAATGCAACCAACATTTCTTTTTGAAGCCGAGACATTTGAAGAATGAACCGAGAATTAGGATGTGAAACCACCACGTTCAGGTCTGCTGTATGGAAAACGAATTAGCCACTGATGTGAGTAGAAGGCTTAACACTTGACCGACACAACGCCGTCAGACTTTGCTGCTCCGCAGACAGAAGAGGAGGGAACGTGGGTGTGATGTGGTTGTTTGGAGCTCAGCAGGAAAAACCCGACCGTGGGCCACCATCAGGAAGATCCGGTCTGACTCTTGGACATAAAAGTTCCCTTTGCTGGCAACTGTTCCATCTCAGTGCCCTCTTCATCTCCTCATCATACTCCTCATCTGAGGAAACCTTTCCCCGACCCTGTCCTCCTCTTCTGATGCTGTGTCCCTGTGTCCCTACTCGCCTAATAGCGTTTTTCCAGCGCACGGTACTGACTTTACCTACGTGACTCTGCTCGCTTTTGGTACCAGCTAATTCTTTTTCCGCTGCAACTATAGAACCCACTTGATTTAGTAATGACATCAGATGAAACTGCCATGACATAATCATCAATGCACGGGAACAATGGAGGACACTGAAAGGATGCTGAATATTCTGAATGTAGTAAAGTCTGAAAACTTGATATGATGGGTAGATTACAGCAGCTTGGCCACAGTACTTAGTGCACAGAGGGGCCCAACGACAAAACTTTGCCCCAAGGCCAAACAATTAACCTGGTCATGACCCATCATGGCTTTATGGGAGATTTTGGACTGACAGTGTCGCCATCATCAAAAAACCAATATGAGGGAACAGCTTTTTTTTTTTTTTATCAGAAAATGGAAAATCCTCAAGCAAAGTAATTTAAGACATTTTAATGCTTTATACAGCTCTGAGATCAGATTATTGATGACTTTTTATTGCCTGTGAGAATTACATAACAGATGATTTATACTAAGAATAAAGCGAAGCTGCTTCAAGCACAAGGTATTTACTTCACCTCCCACATCCCCCTCACCTACTTATGTAATGTCTTAATAAAGGTCATATATAATGTAGACAGGAGGGTTATTTTGGGGCTTATGGGGCTTCCATGTATCATAAAATGCCTCCAGTACATGTAAATCACA
Organism: Istiophorus platypterus; assembly: GCA_016859345.1. NCBI lineage: Eukaryota > Metazoa > Chordata > Actinopteri > Istiophoriformes > Istiophoridae > Istiophorus > Istiophorus platypterus. The sequence goes on from CM029130.1 coordinate 17,829,119, forward strand.
CGTCACAGGCAGGATAGTACAACACAGAGCTGTGGATCCCACTGAACAGGTAGAGGTTCTCTGTGTGACATGGATTTCATGTCAATGAAGGAACAAACAGCGGCTTTAAGAGATTTATTCAACATTGATGCTGAAAGAAAATCCACAGTGACACATTTAAGCGATATCCATTACTGGCTCTATATTCTATTTCTATCTGATCCATCTGCCAGTGAGAGAGAATGAATGTATGCTCCCGTAAAAACGGAGGATGATTGTGAGCGAATGCCTTGGGAGAATCACCGATGCTAAATGCAGAACAGGCTGTTTTCACTATGGGTGGATCAGGGGCCAAACATGACGCAGTGACAGTGAATGGATCTGACTGTGTTAACCCAGAGAGAGGAGAGGAGACAGGGTGAAAATGGTGGTTTTGGTGGTGGTGGTGTTGGTGGTGGTGGTGTTATAGGGGTTAGACACTGATGTAGGAAAACTGTTAGTCTGTATTAGTAACATGACAACAAAAGAACACAAATGGCTCATCATAAAATTTCATCAAATCTATAAGATCTATAAGAGTTCAGAGCAGTCCCACAGTGAGGTGAACACAAGTCGACAAAAGTGTCTGGACACCCCATCGTTCTGTGCGGTGGCTGAACGAGTAATCCAGACGCCATGGGCTTCAACTTCAACTCCTCTAGCCTCACACTTCCCTGTCAGTCACCGGAGCATCACTGATCACCAACGCTGACGTCCGACGCAGACGTCCAAGGCTGACGTCCATCACTGACGACCAACGCTGATGTCCAACGCTGACGTCCAACGCTGACGTCCAACGCTGACGTCCAACGCAGAAGACCAACGCAGATGTCCAACGCTGGGTGGACGATGTCCGACTCTTAGTCAATGTTCCGGCTGATCCCAGGGCTGCTGGATGGGGTTGAGGTCAAGATCATCCAACACCAAATAAAATGGACCCCACCCCCCCAAAAAAATCCCAAAACAACATTTCTTTATGTCATATAGGAAAGTGACAACTCTTTTCTTGTCTCTCCTTCATCACGTCTCTATCTAGATACGATGAGGAGCCCCCAGGCAGCCACACAGGGTTTCAGATATTTACTCAGAGATCTATTAAACATGGTTAACACAACCCCACAAGCCACATAGACGCTAAACTCAGTGTAGGTTACAGATAAGGACACAGCTTGTTACAGCCTGATGCTAAAATTAAAAAGAAGAAATCCTCATCAACCTACAGTCATGTCCCCATAATGACAAAGAAAAAACAGAATTATAAAAAATCTTAACAAAAGCTGGAAACTGGAAAAACTGATATATCACATTTTTATAAGAATTCCCTTTACCCTTTGCTCTGGGACTTGACATTTAACTCACATTTCCTCCTGTTTTTCTTGATCATCTCTGACCTTTTTCTATACCTTGACTGGTCAGTTGTAAATTCAGTTGATTGGACATGATGTGGAAAGATACACCAGTGTCTATATAAGGTCTCACAGCTGACAACGCACATCAGAGCGGAAACCAAACCATGAGGTAGAAGGAACTGCCTGCAGAGCTCAGAGACAGGATGTTGTTGAGGCTCAGATCTGGGGAAGGCTATAAAACCCCCCCAAAAAAACGTGAAAAAACATTGACCTCCATTATTCTTCAGTGGAAGAAGTGTGGAACAACAAGTACCCTTCAAAGAGCCAAATTGAGCAATCGGGGGAAAAGGGCCTCGGTGGATTGATGAGGGAAAAAATTAGTTTAAACAATTTCAGCACGAGGCTGCAACATCACAAAAAGCAAAGGGCTCTGAATACTTCCTGGATGTTTTGTATATCAAACAGCTGCTGTCATTAAGTTGTATTTATGCTGATTTTTGTCAGATGATGTCAAGGACATAGAATACAGATTGCACAGACCAGATTGCACTGACTGTCGTTACTAACATACTAACGGTCAGTATGCCGAGACCAAGTCTATTTCCAAATGCATTTCTATTTCCGGCAAGTTAAAACACAGCCTGGGCGACCACAGTTAGGGACAGGACCCAGGTTTAACAGCTGTGTTTCACCATGACGCCGCCGCTTGGGAAAAGACATTTTGATATTTTGAGCTGGGATTAAATCCCTAAAATGTTTTTTTCCCTCCCTTTCATTTTGAAAAAACCTTTTCTGGTTTCACATATCGAGGATGAAAAGAGCCACCAGAAGGATGCGTGGAAAAGTAATTTCATCCAGGTATATGCATCTGTCAAAGGAAATCTAGACCGATGGCTTGACCTACTATCGCGTCTGTTTGGTTGAATCGGTCTGATAAAAACAAATGTCCCTCTACGACTCGCATGTCTCTGCTCCGTCTGTCTACCCAGGAAGGTCAACCAGTTTAGAGCCGTTCTCTAAATTCATCTTGCAAAGCAAAAAACCGAGAAAGAAGATCAAAACATTACAGTTACTAGCAAATATAGCTGATCCCTCCATGGCTAAGTTTGTAGTTTTACTATTGGGCTTTCCACCACATTTCTGGTTATGGTTACATAAAGGAGAGGCATTCCTTCCTGGCCTGTTCCTCATAGTCCCATGGAATTTTTGATGTAAATAAGAGAAAGTCAACTGTAAAATGCAATGTTTTTATATAAAATAGTACCTCAGTCAGTCATGATATATATATATATATATATATATATATATATATATATATATATATATATATATATAAAAAAAAAGTAAAATCTTTTCTGTCTTCTCTGCAGGCATCAGCTCCTCCGTGTTCTCATCCCGGTGGGACAATGGGATTTATACACTCAGTGACTTATTTATAGATAAGGCTTTACTCTCCTGTCAGCAGTTGTGTGTGATACCTGATCTTCGGGTATGGGAATGAACTTCTGCTGCTTCTGTAAAATCATTTCTAGATTGTAGGGTTGCCTGCGTGATGTTAACCTCTGGTGGAGAGTGGTCTTCTGCAGCCCCTGCAGACCTGCAAACTGTACCTTTAAGGGGTAAGTGGAAGACCCCTCACTTAACCACAACTTCAGGCAGTGTATGATATGGCTACTAATGACTGCTTACTGTAAACCATTAAAACAATTCTAGATATATTTGTCTATGGTCTACACATGTGAAGTATCTGGTCAGGACTATAATGTGACCTTGACCGGAGGGGGAGAACGGAGGGCTGAGGGGCTCATGCTCACCAGGGCAGCAGGTTTTCTCTGTGGCCTCCTCAGGACATGCGAGTCTTTGTTTGTTGTTTTTCTCATCCTGGATTCATGTGTTACTTCAGCTTTCCTATAAAGGTTTAAAGTAAAAGAAACACAATTAAAGGGACTGATTTTATGTTCACAATGTGAAGTGCCACTTTTGGGAAACAGGAGAGACTAATATTGATATTACTGTTGCATTAAATGGCCAAAACCTTGGTGAGTGAACTGATTGAAAACTGGTTCATGTGTACAGAGGAAAAGGATGTCACCACCCTCAGGACAAACTGTATGCAATTATTTCCTATGATAAAATTGGGCCGGCTACGTAATATTACATCTGTGCTAATACATAAAAGCATGTCACATGACTTTTATTCATTTATAATATACATTCATTCACTCCTATTTATAGAAAGTGAAGATTCGAATCACCCTCAACTTTTTAAATGGAAATAAAGTTGTAACGTATGCGGACATTTAACTAAGAACAGTGTCACAGTGCACCAGTGTGACCTGTCCCTGCTGCCCAGTAGGACCACTGCTGAGACAAGGGCAGGTGGTCTCTGTAGAAACAGTCAATGTTGTCTCTGCCTCCATCTTGTGTTGATAAAGCAGCACTGCAGCCCAAGGCCCGGCGGTGATGGAGGTCGGAGGGATGCGCTGGTCGTCTGTCTGATCATCTGCTGCTGAAGAGGAACTGATCAGCCTGACGAGTTTCTCAGAATGTGGACTCTGCCCAGGAAGTGACCACCCATCATCTGCCTTCTAAAATAGAAACCTAATCACTTTCCCCGCGCTGCGCTCCACTTATAGAAGTGTTGAATATTTAAAATATCTTCATCAGCATTTCACTAGCCTGTGACTGAGGGAGGACTAAGAATCCGAAGCAGAGTTTTAATCCTGTGAAAAGCACAATTTAATATCAGACACCTTCAGACTTGTGAACCTGCGTTTTAAACCTGGTTTGGTTTCCTTCACTCTGGATCGTTGCTCATGTTTGATTTTTCTTATGATGACATGTGAAATACAGTTGATCTACTGTCGTTTCCTTTTAGACCAGGCTTTTCCTTCGTTCTAATGGGGGTTCTAATGTTGTGGATCCATCATTTCCATTTCTAAGGATTGTTTATTGGCCTCTACGAACAGGAGTGATTCCAACAGGTGTAAAAACATGAAGCAGTTCTTTAAGACAAATCCTAGACTGACGCCTTAGCACCATATTAACCTTATGGTTGAGTGAACATAAAAAAGCAAAAAAACAAAACATTGCATGGGACACTTTGGTTCTCTTTCTTTAATGCAATATGTTGCTACACCAATTCTGAGACATCTATCTAGTGGATGTCTGATAAATAAAAGAGCTGAAAAATACACAGTGATGTCTTTTAGAGTTTTATTGGCAAATTACCATTATTTCCATCACCATTTATGATTGGTAAGCAGCTTTAGATAACATCTCAGCCCAAAAAAAAGTGTAAAAATAGGAAATTAAAAATAATCTCAGAATACACACTCATCTTAAAAATCAGAAGTGTTAGTAAAGTATATGCAACTCTATAGAGAACTGAAGTAAATATTTGTTGATCTGATTATAAACTACATGATTAAATGATACAATGAACGATAAAGGATACGAAGAATATGATGAAAAAGATAATCAACATAATAAACGTCAGTTCACCAGGTTTTCTTGCCTGGATGTCGACACTTGACAGGAATCTGTAGAGACGCAGGCTGTCGTCTCTAAAACACAGTGCAGCTGATTAAAGGCACTGATTCAGTCTCACATGGGAAAGCTAGGAGTACCTGCTGCATGCTTGGTAATCAATCAATTTATCAATCAATCAAACCAGACATTCAGTTACACCAGCTGTCAGTGTTTGAACAGATGTTATCTACAGTGTGACGCTACTATATGATGGCAGGACTGGTTTTGGGGCTTTAATCAATATTGTGATAATAAATACATTTGTGTTCAGTAGCTTAAAGGATTTTTGGTGGCATGAAGCATCAGTGTTTATATGTTAATATGATGAAAATAAAATCATAGTTATAAAAATGGAAAATGTCCCCATTAAATAAACAAACATTATGACATTATAAAACGAATAATCATGTAAATAAACAGTAAAATGGATCAATGAACCAATTACAACTGAACAATCAAACTGCTTAACGGTAAACTCATTATTGTGTAATGTCACTTCATCATTCTTATTGATGAGGTATCTTATTTCATAGGATTTTGACTTCATTATAACCCTTTTTATTCCAAAATGACCTTTTTCAAATATCTATTTCAAAATACAAATTTAGTTAAGGGCTTAAGGGCACTTAAGGGCTGAAATGAATGTGTATGTTTGTGTATGTGTATATGTGCATGTCTTTTGAAGAAGGGTTTTTGGGAAATAAAATATATTTTCATGATAAACTCTAAAACATTAATACACTAACATTTCATAACAATCACGAGTTTAAATGTTTATTTCACAAATTTATGGTTGATATATTTTACTGCTTATTCATTATGATTATTTTTTATCATAATGTTTGATATTTTATAGTTTTATAATGGTACTTTATTTATCTAAGAATGGCCATATAGTTGTAAAACACATAATTACCACTTAGATGTGGCACTAACTGTCGTTTCCAACAGTGAACCTGGTGATTACTGTAAATTCTACATGAAATCAACATAACATGAAGGAACACGAAGGAAACAGCTCTGACTGCTTTCAGCTTTCTGATTCTACCTGTCAGTGAAATGTGAAGGCAGCTGACGATCAGAATCACTCTTCTCTCAAACGGGTGGTTGAACCGGATCGGAGGTGTGAACGCTCCAGTCCTGGGTTCTAGCTAAACTACCTCGGTCCAACTGTAATAAGCTGACTGTTCCCATGCATGTACGGTTTCTTCTAGCGACTCCCCAGATAAATCTTTTGTACTTTGTTCTTTTCGGGCTTCCTAAAGTCTGCCTGTGAAATCCTGACAAGTGAAGTGGTGCATTCAGGTGCAGATCTGTAAAAAGGAGCAAGCTCATGAATTGACATGACTACAGTATCTCAGTCTCGGTGTAACAAGGTTGTAAGTAGATGAATCTTTGCTGCAGGAATGCAGCAGCCACATACTGCTCATATTTACACATTCATCAAATATTTTGTCTTTGAAGCAGCAAATCGAAATAGTTCATATTGCACAAGATGAGCAGAAGCTGATGTTAGTAATAAGATAAACTCTCCCGACTTAACCCTGACATGTTAAAAAGCTTAATAAAAAACCATGACCATGATGGATCCACTATCATCCCAAACTGATCCCCAGTCGGAGTCTGAAGACCAGGAAGTCGTTCAGAGGATCACACAGCCAGAAGTGGATTCTTCCGCACTGCTGGACAAAGAAAGAAAAGTTTTCAGATCAAATCAGACTCAGTCAGAAAGAGGTGGTCGACAGCCATCACCCAGAAAAACTGTCTGTCTGCGCTCTGAATACCTGCTGCTGTCAGAACGTCTCTTTACGAGTCTCTGCAGTGTCTCCTCTAAACATGTTCTCACACACATTAAAGCTTCGAATAATCATTTTTGTCTGTTATGATTTTTCTGGAAAAATTCAGTTATCTAGTTAGAATACTTAAAATGATATTTCCCTCTCTCTCACTGAAAAATCCAGAATCTATGAATATACAGTGAAATTGGAAACAGACTTCTAGTGTCAAACTACAAACAGAAAAGCTTCAGAAAGTCTTCAGACACCTTCACTTTATTGTTTTGTAGGTTTCATTTTAAAGGGATAAAATTGCCATTAATTTTTCACTGTTGGTTTTCTTGGGTAAGTCCCTACAAGCTGCACAACTTGATTTCAGAACAAAGAACCTTTTTCCTGCAGCTCTCAGAGTGCTTTAAATGCCATGTGCCTTTTACTGAAAGCGGCTTCCTTCTACCTGCTCTACTACAATAGCTGTGCTGCCAATAGGGTCGTCCTTCCGGCAGGTTCTCCCGGCTCGGCAGAGGACATATGAAGCTCTGTTAGAATGGCTGCTCTGGTTCTTGGTCACCTCCCTGACCAAGGCTCTTCTTCCAGTTACTCAGATTGGTGGATGTCCACTTCTAAGAACAGTCCTGGTGGTTCCAGACTTCTTCAAGTTTTTGAGACCACTGCAATTAACTCTGAATCTCCTGGGAAACGCCAAAGCTTTGGAAATGGTTTTATACCCTTTTCCTGATCAGCAACTCACCACAGTTTTGTCACAGAGGTCCACAGAGAGCTCAGATGTCATGTCTTGGGTTTTTTCCTGACATCCAGTGTGTACCGTCAGACCTTATGCTAAACTCAAAGCAATTCAATTTGCTACAGGTAGACTCCACTCAAGTTCAAGAAACATCTCAAGGACAAATAAAGCAAAGGGTCTAAATGCATTTCTAAATGAGAGATTTCAGTTTTTGATTTTCAATAAATTTGCAAAAACATCTAAAACATAACAAAGTGTTCATAAGATGAAGGGAACTGAATACGCTCTGAAGTTAATGTACAAGAATCTGCACAGTGAAGGGCTTTAAGGCTGTAGACCGGGGACTTGAGACCAGTGAAACAACCAAAATGATCCTACCTCTGCTCTGGAGTGTCAGACTGCTTTATCCTCTTGGGGGCGCTGCTCTCCCACTCAACTGGAGGCTTGTGAGCGCGCTCATTGGTCTCGGAGCTCACCTGAGGAGAGGGGCAGAAACACGCCTACTTCAATCTGAGCCTTGTCCATAATTGTCAGTGGGTTCATCACTACATGCAACACCTTCAACATTACACGTCTGATCCACTGTTGATATAAATCAGTTACATCTCTTATAGGAGCAACCATGAAGTTCAGTCCAGACCTATCCAGGGGCTGAACGTTATGTGAGACAGCAGTCTTCAGAATTTGTTTTATAGAATTTGAAATTGTTTTTTCAGTTATATATTATGAATTTTTAGTGACTGAAATGAACCAAATAAAGAAAAGTGGAGTCAAATCATATGAAACATGTTTTGAATCAGTTTAATCGGTGTCTATCCTATTCGCTCTTCCTACTATATACATCTCAGTGTGTCAGAAAGTTCAAACTGCATGTCTGACAGTTTGAAGGTACAGTATCACTGTGTGTTAGAGTGTGTGTGTGTGTAACCCACCATGTTCCTCTTCCTCCCGGGGTTGTTGCTGCTGCTGCAGCCTGGTGTGTTGTGGCCGTCGGCTGCTGAGTGGAGGGGTCTCTGGCCCCGCTCACCTCTCTGATGGACCACTGTCTGCTTAGCCTGCAGCTTCCTGAATGGACAACACACACTCAGTTAGCGACTGATTCGATTCATACAATTCAATGATATTCAACACAACAGCCCTGCAATAAATCATCACTTTATAAAGCTTATGAGTTTTCTGTCGAGGCTCGTAGTTGTTTTCTATGCTGCAGTTAGAGCCTGTGTCGTACTGAACTGCATTTTTTAAAGGGTATTATAATGTGCTGTCTTCATAATTTACCAGTTAAAGATAAATAAAACTTAAAAAAAAAAAAAAAAACTAAACTAAAAACCACCATCACCAAAAAAAACATTAACATCATCCGAGAAGAGATGACCAGCACTAAAAAGAGTGTTTTAAACACATCGCAACCACCTTTATATGTTTACTCCGTAAAAATAACCTTGGCAGTTCTCTAGCCTGTCCACCAGACTAATTACCTCAAACATACATGTGTTTCTAATCCAAAAATACATACACTTGTATACAGACAGTTCAGGAGGCAGAGGCAGAGAGGGAAAGATAAACAAATGAAGAAATAAGACATAATGCAGTAAAACGGGCAACTTGCGGCAGCACAAGCGTCCTCTGTGTAGTCACTACAATACCACACACGGCTCGTTGACCGAGGTGAACACTCATCCAGAGAATCTAAAATAAACCTTTTAAACCACTTTCACTTTGATAGACTTAACACATTTTTATCTCGTGCAGATTTAAATACACATCAAAATAAAGCTTTAGCAGAGTATTTACACCAAATTCCCACTAGTTTATCAAACTCTAAATCCACAACCTGTATATTAAGTCTGACACTGTGATGTTGGATAACAATTAAAATCACCATATTATAAGAACGTTCTCTAGTCTAAGTATACATCACATTATGGCAAACTTACATTTACAATAAACTGATATTTACTGTCATTAATTGCATCCTGTTCTATTTCATTATATAAACCAAAACTCATGTGACAAAAGAATGAGGTTTTATTTTCCTTTCTTTCCCTGTCTACTTAGAGACTGTGATTTGCCACCATTCAGTAATGTCTGAGTTCATGTCACCTCTCGCCAGGACTGTATCATTACTGCCTTAAATATTGGCAACAGAGTTTTGTGAAATAACATCATTTCATATCACCATTCAGCTCCACTTAGAGTTAATAAATGATGATAAGAAAATGATGTCCAGCTACATTATTATGAATTTATCGTTTGGGGTCAGACTGAAGACCCTCTCCACCTTCTGCAGGTGACAAGTAAGTAAGAGTTAAACCGTCTTTAGTCTTCACTGCGTCCCTGGTGGTCAGGCCTCAGCCTACCTCACTGTTCACTTAGTGTCACCAAGCATTGATCTACACACTAATTAAGTCCCTTGGCTAGGAGTTGTGTGTGTGTGCGCGCGTGCACGTGTGTGTGTGTATGTGTGTGTGTGTGTGGCAAAAATACAATATTAGTTTAACAAAAGGAACTCTCACACAAAAAACTACAATCAAGAGTTTAAGAGTAAAAGCTTTGGTCACAGAAAAAGATATTGGGTAAAAGTGGGTGTTTTGCCCTCAGATACAATGAGAACACTGGAGCAATGACTAGCAGGCATTGCTCCAGTGTTTTTACTGCCTACCAATCTAATATGACTTGAACAGAAAAGAGAATAAATGTTTGATAATCACTGCGAGCAACATCCAATAGATTCAGAGATGTCAGTCCAGATAGTGTGTAGTCTTTGTTAAATCAATAATTCAGCTGTGTGTAGACTCTCTCTCTCTCCCTCACACACGCAGACACACAGACACAGACACACACTCTTCAGCCTTGCACTTCTCCCCAGTGGTGTGAGTGCTGCTGACCCCTGGTCCTCTCAGCCTGTCCCCTCCTTGGTCCTCCACCACTGCTAATTACACTCCCTGCAGTTTGCAGCCAACAGCCTCCAGCCCTGGCCCCCATCTGCTCCGTGTGTGAGCTCCCTGACGGTCTCTCTTTCTCTCTCTCTCTCCCTCTCTCCCCTCCCTGACAAAGCCATAAACTAATAAACCTGGCTGGGCACGCTGGGGTCGGAGCCTTCAACATAGCCGGCCCCCTCCACGCAGTGGGGCTGACTCGGAGCCTCCTCGGGGGAGCCGGGGCCAGGCGGGCTGGGAGTGGAGTTACTGAGGTCTCGCTGATCAATGCCGGGAGACAGACAGGCCTGAGGTACAGTATAAGTGTATGTGAAAGTTTGATGAAGCGTCATTCTATACCATGTGAGAGTCAAGGCAATCACAACAGTCCGCTTGCCGCAAACTGCTCCCAAGACTGATTTTTCTGTTAACACCATATACAAGCGAAGGTCTCTGCTACATGCTTCTCATCAGATAATGAGAAAAAAAACAAAACAAAAAGACAACATCTAAGATCCAAATATCCCGAAATACTAAACATGAATATGCACCATGTGTCACACAAAATAATAAATCCATTAAGCTCATCAGTCAGCACTGATCTTATGCAGCTAAAAACAACCAAAATTTATTTTAAAAGGAGACTGGTGATGTTCTCTTTTTTTTTCTTGTCAACGAATCCCATGTGCAGAAGGAAGAACTGTGTTTGCATAAAAGCCCGATATATCTTACTCCTCTGAGCCATAGATGCTCCAGTGTTTCCAAAAACTATAAGAAACACATCAGTGAGCCACAGTTACACTGGGTGACATGTTCCTTCAATAACATGAACACACACACATACGGTAGTTTATTTTGACTCGATACACACTAGAGAAACCAAACATGTATGAATCTGCCACTGAAAATACTCCCCCGAAATAAATAAAGTGAAATACAATACACATCATATGTATTAAGTTTTACCTTTACAGTTTTATGGCAATTAAATTAAAAACAACAAAAAAACACGTTAAAAGAACAATTATTTATAGGGCATTTATATATTCCATATTTTTGGAAATTATTGAATCTTTAAAAAAAAAATAGGGAAAAAAAGAAACTATATCTGTGAACGTTTTTTTTTAAAGAAAAGATCCCAAACACTGAATGTCAGGCTGAATTTAGGGAAAACATATATAAAGTGATGCAACAGACATCTACAGTATTCCCATTTGATTGAGTGTTGCAGAAATAAAATACATGGCCCCTTAGGTTTGAATATCTGATAAAGAATCAGCTTTACACTCTACACAATGACAAATATACAGAATTCAATGAGTTGCTGTCATAAAGTGTGGAAACCGTGGGTGTACCTTAACGTAAAGAACCTGGGGAAAAGGGGTAACTGAAGGGGAACGTCAGGAGTTTATATTTAGAAATGCATCAACTGTTCTCAGGTGGAGTTACCTGAGTTGAGGACCTGCCTCGAGTGTCATAACACGTGAAAGAAGTCATAACACACAAGGCAGTTAAAAGTGTGTTCCCCACACTGTGTGTGTGTGTGTGTGTGTGTGTGTGTGTGTGCGCGCGTGCGCATACAGCAGGCACATACCTGATGGCTGAGCTCAGACTTTGGAACCAGTCATTCAGATCCTCCTGGTTGCTGGACATCAGCAGCAGTTTGGCTCTGGGGAATGTTAACTGGATGAAGAGGAGGAAGAGGAGAGTAGTTAGGACGTTTGTCGGCAGCATGGGTGCGTCTGAGATATTCTGGCGGGTGTGAGGTGCCGTACTGTGATGGGTGGTTGGTTTGCTGTTACAGTTCGGTCCCAGTGGCAGTAGCAGCATGTTTAACACGCATGTTTCCTCAGCCATTTCAATGAGACTAACGTGTTGGTGTCACCCAGGACACTTCAGTGATTCCTCCAGCTAGCAACAGGGTAAATTTATCAGCTTTAGGTTGTATTTTAGTAGCCTAAACATCTCTCTACAGCAAGGCTGAAGCTGCAGTAACTCCATTAAAACAGTAGAGGGTAGGCAAAATTAAGCAAAATGCTCTTCTCTCCGTAGGCTCGTCACAAAAGCAAAACCTACTGCTGCTTGTCACAAGCATCCATCGCCCTTAAAACTCTGAGATCTCAAGGCAGCGAAGATGGAGAAAACAAGTAAACTCAAATTAAGGAACCAGGTCGCGTTTACCAGAACACCAGGGGCCGCTGGGCAGAACTGCGTCGTCAGGTCCCTTGTGGGCCCCTCTCAGGTCCACAGAGCGACAGGGCCCTCTTCCTTTGAGTCAACAGTAATTATCAACTCTCTCAACGTTGCTAAAACCAGACTCAGATTGTACTTGTCAAACAAACCAACGGGAGACGTCTGAGTCCAAACAAAAGGGGGCTTTTAGAGCAGAATAATTACACTGGGAAAGCTATTACAAGGGATCAAAATTAGCCCTTCACCATATTAAATGGCCTTTCAACATTTACCTGCAGCAGCAGCCTCTAATGCAGGAAACCAGTGACATATCGATCATTTCTCTGTGTATTTGGACAGAACTTTGTGCTGGAACAGGGGAGCATATAGCCCATCGAACACGATGATGTTTTCATGCACGGAGGAGGGGAGTGTCTCTCATTATACATTAAATAGATTAAGATTTCAAATGTACCATCATCAAAAGTATTATCTAATTACAGAGTTCAGTGAGTGGGGCTGAATTGAGTGGCGCATGATATTAGGCACTCGCTACTTGGGGGACGGCGGTTGATTTATGCACAAATACATTCCACTTCTATTGGAATACGGTAATTAGGGATTTGTCAGGAAATCTGACCCTCTTAGGTAGAAATTACTTTGTATAATAAGAACGGCAGAGCACGGAGCCTCATCGCTGCACATAATTTAGCTTGATTATTTATACATCAAAGAGACTCTGTCAGGGATGTGGGAAAATATTCAAGTAGCGAGGGAATATTAGCGGGAGGAAGACTGCAGACGGAGAGAGAGAAAGGGGAGAACAAGGGAGGTTGAGACAGACAAAAAGACAGAAGACAGAAAAAAAAAATTTAAAAAGGGGGCGAGCCACAAGTAAAACACGTGCAACCAGGGGAGAGAGGGGGAAAAAAAACAAACAAACAAGAAACAACAACAAAGACAAAAAAAACAGAATTTCAATAAAAGATTTTTTTTTTTTTGCTTTTTTTCCCCCTCCAAACTTTGCATATAGATTGCCATGGCATTTACAGCTGTCAAATTTAATTTGGCTTTAATTCTTCATGGCCCCAGATGACGAGGGCCCTGGAGTGCTGACAGCCCTTTTCTGTGAGCTTAGGTAGGGGCCCAGGATCAATAATGTGTCCTTATGAGAAATTACATGTAATGCTATTGAGTATGCATCCGGGCCTCGGTGGGATAAGAGGCTAATGAAATGCCATTTCTGCCGTTAGATAGTGTGCGGCAGGCCGGTGGAGAGCGGCGACAGACTTGAGGAAGATGTATTTACTGGAGGGCCGGAAGAGATGGATCTGCAGCCTAATCTGATCCAGCAACCGAGAGATTCTGTTGCAGCTGGCAGCCGTCACTACGATCCTCAGTTCTTAACACGCACACAAACACACGCACACACACACTTGCACTGCGAATAATACAGCTCCACACACACACACTGGACACTCTGTAGTCTTAAACACACTCCTGGCACTGATGGAGGATTACCTGAATTTACCTTCCCATCTGTGTTTTGCACCGCATATCCTCTCGAAATATATAAATTCTGTATTTCACACGCACGCTCTACGTACATTTACAAAACCTCCAGACACTACTGAGTGGCAGTGAATAGCAATGTCTGATTAGTCGGCTATCAAGCTATCGAAATTCTTACTACGGACTAAACAATTAACTGTTAACTCTAAAATAATAGACAGATAAATCAATAATAGTTAATCATAATCGATCAATTTTCTGTCGCTACCTGTCCCAACTCTGAAACTACTAGTCATGTGTGACTCAAGCCATCATGTCAAAAGCCAAAGTGTCCGATGCTGCCACCGTGTTTGACAGACAGCAGTGAGAGCAGGCAGTGGAGTAATCAAATCTCTACATAGCCACTGTGCATCGCAGGGAGGCACATTAGAAATCCTGGCATAAAGAGTGTATCAGCTGAAATGAATATTGATACCATGCAGCACGGGCACTAAACGCTTGCTGCATAAACGCTTTGGTTACTTGCTCAATGACGCGCAGCCCGTTGCCTTTGAATGTTTCATGACAGCAACTACATTGTTTAGACGCAATTTGTCAGCCAGCAGCTGCACTGAGACCTGCGAGACGGATCGGACCGAGAGGGAGAGACACATTAAAAGTTCAACTTCTGGGCTACTTCAGCGAAGGTTTGAAGGGATTATGGAGGAGAGGAGGCGAGGTAACTCAGGGTTCCCTTTGACAGGCGGAACTAAACGACATTTCATTCAGCAGGGCTGGAAAACATTCAAGGAACCTCTGTTTGGCAGATTATACAACAGAAACCATCAAAGCCATAAGCAACACAAATCAAAGCAACATACATCAAAAGTGGAAATTAAATAATGCCTCTGCTAAGGACTCACTCATGTGTATATGCAAAATCAGTGAACAGATGTCTCCCCACCTGCTGTCCAACAAACACTCTGAGCATTTTCCTTTTCACATTCAACTTTTCCCAATTTTTCTTCAGGTATTCACAAATAGGAGTTTTCTGTTGCCATTGTTGCCAAGCACTTGCTCATGGGGAAAATGTTAGATCTCTGTAAATAATAACTATAACACGTCTGGTCTAGACCTGCTCTATTTGAAAAGTGCCCTGAGACGTTATGTCTGTTATGATATGAAGCTATATAAATAAAATTGAACTGAATTGAAAAATCCCATGTCAACCACTGGAGAAGTACCGGAGCTCCGATACTAACCAGGTCTGAAGTGACCACTGTGCACTGTAAAACTGGAAGCTTAGAGAGAGTCAATGGCAGACTTCAAAAGCCGACTTGACTTTATGAGGAGAGATGGGGTTTAGCATTTTATCAAATCTGAATCCAGTTCCAAATCCATTTATGGAATCTGAATCCTTCTGAATCCCATTATCAAATCTAACTTGAGTAGTTTGTTTGGTGGGAAATTAAAAATGTATTGTTTTTATTTTAAGTTTTATCTTTTGCTACACAACAATAATTTTGTTTTGTCAATCACAAACTATGACTTAAAATTTGAGAATCCAGCCTTCTCCAATCAAGCTAATAACCTGATTTCTAAATCTAATTGATTCAGGGACCAAGTACCGGACACGCATGACACTGACACTAATAACAACAACAACAATCGAACCAAAACCATTGCTCTTCTACTGTGTTGGAGGGTTGTAAGACTTTTACCACATATTTATAGATCAGCCTTGTTCTGACTCATTTTACCTTTTGCTGCGAGGGAAAATGGTGTTTGCTCATCACTTGAGGGCAGTGAAAATAATATTAACTCTCCTTCATTATTCAGAATATCAAATTAATAAATTGCTGGTGTTCTGCATTCAGGCTGGACTCAACATCCAATGAGGGGCAACCTGTTGCTTTGTTACTGGGTCACAGAATATGCTGTAACACCAGCGGGCTGACAACTTGTCCTCTCAATTTGTCAAAAATGCCACTGGTTCTCACTTTAACATGTTAGACTGCAGATAAATAATTTTAAAAAAACGTCTTCTCCTTCCCTTCACAGTTGTTTAAGCTGGTCCACCGTGTTTGCTGTTGACAGCAACGTCCCTGAGTTTATGCTGGTTTTTATGCATCATTAGTAGCAGTATAGTGTCCGAGAAAGCAGCAAAAGAGATGTATGAAAAATACAGAAAATGAATGAAAGATTTCCATTAGGGAGTCACTGACCATGGAGCTCAACAAATCTGGGTATTTTACCAACATGAAACCGAAACCCGCCGTCAGATACATACATCGGCAGGCTGATTTTATCGTCTGATTTAAGCTAATTACAGATAAATTGGTATCACCATTTATAACAGGCGATAAGTAACAACAAATTAAAGTAATGGAAAGCCAAAGACAGCTGCATGACTTATTTAATTATCAGTATCTCCACTGTGTGTGTGAGTGGCTTAAGCTAAAACCCACTGACAAGCCTGATTTTACGTTCATTTGTTAAACAGTTAATAAAACAACTCTAGGAAGTAAACGAACGACGGCCGTATCATGTTCTCCCTTGTTAGTAAAGCGCTGACAGCCGCTATCGAACACATGCTTCCAGTTTATTTGTTGCTACATTAGTTAGCCACATAGTTAGCTAATGCCATGGTTTGTCTGTACAGACAACTAATGTGCTGCTAAAATATAGCTTTATACTCATTCTGCCACAGTGAAGTATCAGTAAATATAACCACGATCCTCTGTAGAGTTACTGCCAGTGCAATGGAAAAACTTCTGATTTTCAACGCAGATCTTACCCCAGTAGTTTGTCTCAAAGGTTTAAAGCTGAGACACAGTTTCAGAATTATTGCTCAGCCCCTTAGCTAATGTCTGACGATCACATTTCAAAACAGTTGGCTAGACCTGACTAGTTAGAGGGATTTTTAGACCAATGGAGAAGCAATAGAAATCAACATGTCCACAATGAGACGCTCCTCAGGCCAGTGACTAAATGTCAAGGATACTTAACGAAACTGTTTATGTTATGTGTTTCTGTTAAAAAAATGAATATTGGCTGATATTCGTGAACTTGCAAAATCCTAACCGGCACTGGCCTTTAAAATCCTGTATCGTTTGGGCGCTTGTTAGAATAGCTAAGGAAATTATTGGTCACCGAAATATATCACTAGCTGCTACGTGTTAGCTAATACATAACAACATATGATAAAAAAAGATATATAGGAAGTTCTTTGTACCATGTGTGATATATATAATGAAGAAACAGCACTAGCATATCCACATGTTAGGAGATTTTAATGAGCTGTATTAACATATATTGCTGCACTTCTGATGATTTGTGATGCATTTTATATTTATAACCTTTTATTGGCGAGATAAGAAATAATTTCCAGTCATGGTGGGACAATCCAGTTCTATTATATTCTAAATTTTTCCTGCATAGATTGAGATTGTTCAAGTCTATTTTTATTACAGTACTTATATATGCATAAGCATTGTACATTTAAAGACGCACTGGTGGTTTCGTTCATTCTTCCTGTTCACTGTGAAGCACTATGAAGCAATTCCTGTGCAAGAGATGCAGGACAAAATCCACAGCCCACATTCTGTTTAAAAATACACTCTGAAATGAAGCTTCAGCAGTTTGAACAGGACAAATCCAGGAGGTATCTTCATCCTGGCAGTCGTCAGTAGGTTTATTTCCAGGGTTTTGTCCCAGCAACAAATCCCCTTGCAGTTTCCGGCATGAACAATATCTCTTAGCAAGGAAAGACACTGGGTAGGTATTCAGAGGGAATTTCATACTAAAAAGAATACAACCTCTAAATTTATATAACCTAATTTATAAAATTCAAGCCTCATAGCTTCAGCTGTTGAATAAATGTTTTACAGAATAAGACAGATAGGGAGGAATGATTACACTGTGATCACTCATTTCCTGCTGTCATGCTTCTGTGTTGTTCTTTCTTCTAATATAAGTTTTCGGCTGCTGTTCATAAATAAGTCAGTGCTCAGTGCTGATTTTTTTCCCTTCCTGGTTTGTTAATCTTGATTTTCAGCCTGTTTTCCACTTCAACTGAGATGAACATGAACTTATTCCATTTTACATGATATCCCAGAAACTCCCTGATCTCTCCAGTGTTTTAAAAAGTAACTTGTCACATGAACAAATCTCAGGCAGGCATGTAAGGGCCTAGCTGACTGATACTCACACTGAGCAGGCCTCCTCGGCTCTTCGTGTGCCCAAACACCTTCTCCATGGTGCAATCCTGCAAGGGGTAGCTGTGCTGGCCCTCGAACTTGTCTCCATTGGTGGGATGCAGTGCGCTGCAGCGCTTGGCCTGCAGCAGCATGTCGGAGAACAGGAAAAACATCTTGGGCTTAGCCTCTGCACCTTTAGGAAGAACCACGTTCAGCCAGCCCTCGCGGATGTACCACCTCCCTGTGAGAGGCCGGGGGAAACAGACAGGAACATAAATGCTCGTTATCTTTAGCAGCTCAGACCTTGTCTGGGTTCCAAGGAAGCTGGTGGCTTTCCCAGAGTGCACTGGGACACCTGGGACAGATCTCACATCTAGCACAGACTGATGCTGATGTTGGTGCCTAGTGGCCATTTTACGTTTCCAAACCAAGTGATGATGGAACAGGTTTGTTAAATTTTTATTGAGTCTGAGTCCGGTTCTGAAATCATTTGGTGTATCTGAATATTTATGAATTTATTTATATAATCATTTTAGGTAAACTGTTTGTTGGGTAATGAACACGTCTGTTTTTATTTCACTCAGTATCATAGCTAAACAGCGAAGATTATCCTGTGCTGAAAGGCTGTAATGCTTCCAAATAAATAATTACTGCTGTGACATTCATTAACCCTGTTGTGACTATTTTTTTCCTCTCCTGTTCGAAAGAAGAAGAAATGAAAGTAAAAACAATACAGAGGAAATAATAACTATTCTACTTCTAACCTTCTGTAAATATCAATGAATTAAATTCCAGAGTTTTCTGAATGCAGGATGCATTTAATGTTATACACATAAACACCTATGTGTGTTTGTATATGTATATATATACAAACACACACACACACACACACACACACACACACACACACACACACACACACACACACACACACCTTGGCCTTAAAGCTGACCCCCCCCTTATAGCAGAGTACAAATGGCACTATCATACATCAGTCATCCTATGGCAGCTTCATACACAGGTTTCACGCAGGAAACCTGTGTATGTCACACTCCACTGAACATGCTGTGACCCATTCATACACAACTGTTGTCACAGGTTAATCCTGCCCATTACCCGTCACACAGCTGTAGTGACTGTTCAAAACCACACAATTACACAGAACTACAGACATTACACCTTCAGTTCCCTAGTCTGGAATCTCTTGTTGCTTACATGAATGACATTTAAATATCGATAACATAAAATAAATTACCATCTAAAACAGAACCTTCTGTTGTGCTGATCTATACTAGACACTGATCAGGGTCAAAAGGTCAAGACAGGTATTGCTTGGCTTGGCTTGGCTTGGCTTGGCTTGAGATCTGGCTCCACTTTAGATCTAGTTTCCAGTGGATAAAAAGAAAAAAAGCAAACAAAAAAAAACCCAGAATAGTTAAGTTCTGGAGCCAACAGATCTATCAGTCTTTTTTTATCTCTCAAGACTCTTTTTTATTAGCAAAGAGAAATGTGCAGGAAACTCTGGTTACATTAACAGGCTTCTCATTATAGCGCTGACTGTCGCTTTTTTCAAAAGACATAGTCGGCAGCAAATTATAGCAGATGTAGCTAATTGTCATTAATCCCATAACGGCTAAAATGAAACTTTCAAATGCTGTCTGGTCAATGTGCTCTCTACAAGCTGGTGTCTGTGCTCAGCAAAACCAACAGAGTGGCAATGGTTCTTTGGAGAGAATTTCCAGCTCACTGTGTCTGTTCATCAGTGTTTGGAGAAATAACTCGAGGACCTGATTTGTAAAAAAAAAAAAAAAGCTGTAAAAGTCAGTAGGATAAACCTGTTATTGCAACCAACATTTCGTGGCTATTGCTGCTCAGCTCATTTTCTTTTAGCTATAGTTTGTCAATATTAATTAGGCTGATGCTCAAGAGTCTTTCTGCAATCTCGGCAAGCAAAAGGTGATAGCAGATTTTTCAGCTGCAGATATTTTTAACTTGCTACTACTTGCAAATGCGGAAACCTGAAATGGATTTAAATTCAATAAGGGTTTCAAAAAGGACTCGGCCTCAGTAAGCGGATTCAGTACTGAATTTGGATTTTATAAATGCCACTGAATTGCAAGCCAACGAGGGTTTAACCGATAACTGCACAGATAACTATGTCAATGTAAAAGTGGTAATAATCATTGACTCCTCTGCATCAAATTCTAGAGAGCAAAAATAATGAGACTAAGCCGTGCTGAATTGGAAAGATAAATGAAGACTATTTAAAGGGAACAAAGAAGACTAGAAAAAAAAAAAATCTTAGACAGACTCAGTGGGAGGTAGGCATGTTGGGGTGTGGCTGCAGAGGAAAGCTCTCATCTCTTCAACCATGATTGGCAGCAGGCCGATGATAGCTAATAAGCAAGAGGCTGACATTTGGATAGATAAAATGAAAATTCAGCCTGGGTCCAGGGTGTTTTGTAATTGCCCCAGCCAGTAGCCTGTGATTGCAGCTAGCCTGAGTGGCCGGGGCTGTGCCTCTGGGGCTTTGAGAAGACATTTTCAGCTACAGACAAGCCTACTGAGATTAAGTGGCACGGCCAGGCGGGGGTCAAATTGCTTTTAAAATGCCATGGGTCTCAAACGGAAAAACAGTCAAGAGACATGCCATGACTCTCTCAGGTGCTGTGTGGAGATTGGAGCAGTGGTTGTAATCGTTCTATTAAATATGATATAAATAAAACCCTGTTTGAGCCTTATACAACCTTCTAAAGACACATTTACTCCAGAGTGAGTAGTCAATAACCATTCAGTCACACTCAGTTAAGGAAATTTTAGAATTTTTGAAGTCGAAGTCAACTGTGGGGGAAAATGTCCTCATGAAACAGACCGCTCGCACCCTCGGCTTTTTCACTAACTGGAAGACCTGGCACTTTTATACATATTGTAACCGGCATGTGTCACCAGACAGGTTTATTCACTATTTTCAAAGATGTTTTCTGCATAAAGAGATTGTTTCATTAAGGTGAATGTCGCATTTTAAGTTTATTTAAGAGGCACAAATCCCAGAAGGGGGACTCCATCTATATATACACGTAACTGTCTTCTAACATGACAGGCTAATGCCCTGTCAAAAAAGAGTTGAATTGAGGGCAACTGGACCCGGCTGCTGATACTTTGTTGTGGATACGGATGGGTGAGAAATTGAAGTTATTCAATTGAGTCAGCCATAAAGTCAGGGGACTTTCCAGATTTAAAGGTAAAACAATAAATCAATTGGTCGATCCATAGAAAATCATGTGATGTCTGCTGTTAACAGCACGTGGAGGTTTGCAGAGTTGAGAAAAGTGGTTTTGCATCCTGCATCTTAAACAAATTCCCTTTTGGATTTTTGGTTAATTTTAGATTAGTTACTATACAACTATCGTGTGGTATTATACTAATTTGAACAAAGAAGCACCTGACCGCTGCTCTGATAATGCGTCTTTGACCAGCTTCTTTTTCAAATTAACAGCAGCTTAGGCTCATGGGTATTGTAGCATTTAGCCTTGTCCACTATGTCAAAATGTGATGAGAAAAAAACAAAACAAAAACAAATAAACAAACTGGTGGTCATGACAATATCAATTCGCATCGGTGCATAACCCTGGAGGGCTCTGTGTTTCTGTGTAAAGAAATATTGATTGTGGATAAAAAAATGTAAAATTGAATATGTTAATGTCTGTTTTCCAAATGTTGACACTAATATTGAATTTACAATGCCACTAGAAATTATGCTTCGCTCACAGCTCAGACTCCTACAGACTGTATAAGTGGTCCGACTTAATAAATACATAATATAGCAGCATTCTGTGATAACAGACTATGTTATCGCCTTGAGTCATGCATGGGCAGTTATGTGTTACATGTTTACTCGAGCATCAGAAGGCTGTCAGTGTCGTGTGCTGAAACCACTGTATTTCAGTAGACAAGAAGTGAGCTGATTATACAGACATGCTTGTATCCTGTTTAGCCCCTTTCACTAATCAAGCTATAAGACTGACAAGGAAATGTGTAATAAAGGTCTCCATCTGTCCTGTGGTTTCAGTTTAGGTAGTGAGGTACTGACATTCACACCCGGGGTGAAATATCATGGACAACAATAACTTGTCATAATGCCTGAAAGCAACTATCCATTCAACAATAGATTATAATTTGTCCTTGTACTGGTAACACCTGAAGTCCATCAATTTAGCATTTATAAGCAGTATATAAACAATTAATAAGTATTCCCCTGACTTACTTTTTATTTTTAAAAATAAAGTAAAACAAAAACCAGTGTTACATTGGAAAGCAAACTACGGTTTCCCTAACCTTTAAGGTATTATCAAACACCCTATATCTGACCCCCCCCACCGATTAAGTTGACAGAGTCAGAGGTCAGATGTGCTCTGTGTGAGGAGATGTCTCTTTGTGGACAAGGTTCTATTCAGACCCCCTGCCCACATGACCATCCTTGGTGCTTTGAGGCAGTAGCAGGTTCAAAGAGCAGGAGGTGCCCAGCACTCCTCTCCGTGTCCAGGCCATCCAGCTTCCCTTGTCAAAGAGCACCTCTGCTCCACTACAAAGTATTTTGGGCTGTGCCAAACTGGGGGGGTGAGGAAAGTGGGGCAGGAAATAAAGGTTGATCTACAAAGGGTCCTGTTCCCCCCTGATGTGTCTCAGGTCGGATGAATAACAGAAGCAGGGGGCAGCCAGTTTGGCAGAATGGGGACAGGTCAGGTTTGGCATTGTTGAGTTTGGAGAGTCAAAAGGCTCCTTTCTATTTGTTTATGAATGCACAATACTAGAGGCATTTTACTTTAGGTAGGAGATGAGGTTCGTATTTTTTCTCCAGATATGTTTCACAACTGCAGAGTTTACTACAGCATAGCAGCAGTTGGAGATCACGGGCATCATGGCAGGAAGCACATTTTCATTGTTAGTTTTTACTATGGTAATGGGAGTTATTATTAGGGCATCCAAATAGGTTGTAGGCGGAGAGATGTTTCAGGGAGGGCAGCACTTAGCACCATAGCACCATGTACCAAAAGGCTATTTGATGAGGTGAACATTTGCTTAAATTGGTTTGGGATAAAGGTTACGCTAGAAAAAACAAGGAGTATTTAAACTGTATGTAAGAAGTTTAATATAGATGAAGACGCAGTTCCAACAATGTTAACAGAGGCCAGTTGAAAGTATCGGTAGGTGGTATGATGCAGTGTGCGGAGTACAGTGCCAACAGTCTCAAAAGGGAGGAAGTGGATCCTGAGGGAGGTAGTTTCACGGTGTCAGGCAGTCCTTGTAGGGCATGTACAGCATGGGGGGTTTAAGCATAGCACAGCCTACTTGGAGCAAAGCAACAGCAGCTTACAGGAGGAACCTGGTTGTAGAGGAGCTTCAGTGGCAAGAGGAGGCTGCTAAATGTGTAAGAGCAGTCTCTCAGGCAAAGCATAGCCAGTGGACGACTTGGGAAAGTGTAGAAAAAAAGGGAATGGAAGCAAGCAGGATGAGATTCCTGCACAGAGTAATATAGGATGTGCTTTCCATCTTCCGAAATATTAGTAAACAGATTCTCAAGGACGTAATATGGCCTTTATGTTCAGGTGTGGCTTCACTACAGCACATTCTGTCAGGGTTTACAACAGGCCTGTCTCAAGGATGATACACCTGGGGACATATAGTGCAGAAGCCATTGAGAGAAAGTGCTTATAGGTAAACTATAGGGATTTTGTTTGTTTGTGAGAGTGAACAAGTCAGGCAGCATTTAACTTGGAACAGGCCCTCAGGTCCTGTCCCTACGGATATGGCTACCAATAATCTAACACCACATCCTGTGTTGTGGTCAGAAACACAACATATTTTATATTTGGTGGAGCTGAGGGTACATTGGGAGAACGCAGTAGAAATGGCCCATGAGCGGAAAACACATAGGTAAACAGAGCTGGCAGCAGAGGCAGAGGAGCATGATTAGAATCCCAAGGTCCACCAGGTGGAGGTTGGCTGTGGGGGTGTGTTGGCAGATCAGTCTTGTCCCTGTTAAATGAACTGAGTATCAGAGAGCGGAGCCTAAAGGAGGCAGTGAAAAACATGTCAGACTCTGCAGCCTGTTCCAGTGAGTGAGTGGGGCAAAGAAAGGTTAGGGCAACTGCACCTACAATGTTAACTCATGATCCCCTACACTGAAGGGTGAGGTGTGTTGCTTGCTGACATGAGGCAGCTGAAGAGGCTTGGCTGGTTTGTTTGGTGGATTTTCAATATTTGGTAGCTGTAGACGAGTAGTTAGCCTAGCATGTGTCACGGTATTCAGATCAGTCCAAATAAATAAATAAATA
Organism: Istiophorus platypterus; assembly: GCA_016859345.1. Taxonomy (NCBI): domain Eukaryota; kingdom Metazoa; phylum Chordata; class Actinopteri; order Istiophoriformes; family Istiophoridae; genus Istiophorus; species Istiophorus platypterus. The sequence continues at coordinate 17,853,652 of CM029130.1, forward strand.
AATAAAAATTGAATTTTAATTAAAAATTACAACGATCAAAAATAAATATAACTAGACACACTAGTAAAATGACTGACACTTAAATTTTATTATATTACAACTGCATTTTAACAGAAACTATGTATGAATGTAATGGAAGTAATTAGAGTACTTTGTTGGTAACGAATATTGTCGGTTAATAGTACAACTATTCTCTACCATTTATTTGACACAAGGCACAAATGCTAGACTGGCGAGACTATACAGATGTGTGTGTGTGTGTGTGTGTGTGTGTGTGTGTGTGTGAGAGAGAGAGAAAGAGGGAAATGGGGGGGGGGGGTTGAAGCAGCTGCCATGTTTTTTTATACACAGGAGAGAGTGAGAGCATGAGTGACAGCGAGCAAGACAAAGAGTTATGAACAGAACGGGAGACTCAGGTTTCCAACTCAGCCACTAAGCAAATCTTTATCCAATAACCTGCTACTAAAATTAAGGTCCTAGGTTTGAAACATGAAACATGTGGCACATTAGTAGAGAAAGAGGGAGAGTATCTGTCTTTGTTCAAACTATGAGCTACAATGAGCAAAACGTCTCGCTAAAGGAAAAAACTCAAACACAAAATAAGTTCACAATTAAAAATGTACTAAGCATCCAGCAATAAGCAATCTTTTACCTTCACTACACAGGCTGGGTCCAACTGCCCAGTATCTGTTCTCTGATTGGATTAGAGTAGGAGATGAAAGCAGCTAAAATCTACTTTAAGGTCAAACATACGTCAGGTTAGGGCTGGAGAATGGTGTCGTCTGTCAAGGGGCCCCACAGATTTATGACAGCACAGCCTGATACCCGTTACGGGGAACAATGATGGGTCGAAACAGCATTTAACAGCAATGCAGGGCTTCCATAGGAACACTCAACCAACTTCCATTGATTACTTATTGACAACTGTCCATTATTTAAACTATTAAATGTCAGAGCATTGTAAAAAAAATACCCACTCCAATTCCCCTGAAATGTCCAAGATGATCAACAGTCTGAAACCCAAAGATATTCATTTTATGGTGATATAAAACAGATAAAAGCAGTGAATCCTCGCATTGGAGAAAGCCTTAATGAGGCAGTGTGATTGAGCTCTAGTCACCTGAGACAAAAACACATACATAAAAATGACAGAAAATTATGTGCAACAGTCAGGCGCATAAAGGAACATAAATTGAAAAAAATCAATGTGAGACATGATAGAAAATGTGAAACATCTTTGTTTTAAATTGAAGGAACAGGCTGGCAGACACAAATATGCCGCCTCCCAGGGAAACAGGCTGACTGTCTGCTGTATCAATGTCCCATTGATTCAGCCTTTGTGTCTCACAATCGCCCCCCTCATCTCCTACAGAGCTACTTAATATGTTTGAGGGGCTCCGTTGCCTCTCATCTGTAAAAGGCAGAGCTTTTCTTTTACCCACATTAGAGGTGGTGTTGGTGGGAAGGAAGTAGAATGGGTCGGCATGGGGTTGCAGGGCGGGGTGGTGGTGGTGCTGCTCTGAAGTCTGTCTGGTGGGACTGAAGCTTTATTGGCTGGAAAGGAAGCCGGCGGAGTTGCGAAGGGCCTGAGAGCTGGGATGAGAGGAAGCTTTTGAAACTTCCCACATCGGCATTAGAGAGATGAGCTGCTATTCAGTGCTCGCTCCCAGCCTACACCAACACATCCGTAAATACACACACAAAGCAAGCCTGCATATCCAAGCAAACACACACTCGCTGCTTCACTCACACTCACACTCTCACACACACACACACACACACACACACACACACACAAACACTCACTCACTCACACACACACACTCACTCACACACACACACACACACACACACACACACACACACACACACACACACACACACACACACACACACACACACACACACACACACTTGTGTTCACTCATATCCAGCAAACACACTTTGGCTTCCTTTTTATCTGCTGGTCCGTGAGATGAGACTGGGCTCTAATTGGTCCTGGGGGAGATTGGCAGGACGAGCGGATCAACGAGGAGGCCAGGTCCTCTGGAGACAAACAACAGGAGAGGGAGTGGCAGGAAGAAAAGGGCCACAGCTCCACAAGTAGAGGGGGAACCGCAACGGAAGAGGGGAAATAAATGAGCGAGAGGGAAAGCAGGATGAAGGGGAAAACACGTTTGGTCGGAACAGGAACAGTTAATGGTTAGCAGTAACACTCTATTAATAGTGTGCACTCAGAGTGATGTGAGCAATTCTTTGGTTTTCGGCAGAAAGTCCAATGAATTCCATTGATTAAAAACAATCCAGGGGAATGTCTTCAGAATGTCTCCATCCTCAGCTAATTTCACTTCAGCTTATCTATGATTCTCTTACCACCCCCCCACCCAACACCCCATCCCCAACCAACACCCCACCCCCACCCATTCATGCGTCCCAAAAGACACGGGGCAATAGATTCAGAAGGAGGTAGAGAGGAGGTGGAGGTGGTTCCTGGAGGAGATGAAAGGAATATGTGATCAGAGGCTCTAACCTGCAGCCAGCACCTTTGTCTTTCGTCCTTTCAGCAGTTTCTGCACCCGGCAAAGCTGCAGGTGGTTCTCATGGTGCCGGGTATTGTTCTCGATACGCTGGGACACCTCGCACACTGCAGTCACCGCCCCTAAAGCAAACACACAATCACTTGTTTCAGCACACATTATTCTTTTCTGAGTAACAATATAATATCTCTGGGTTTATTAGACTATTGTGGGCAATACGCATAAATCACCAAGCAGGACAGCTTTATTGCAGTATTGTTTTTTTGTCGTTGTACTTTTTGAGGTCATGCAATTTTCTACTATTTAATTGTAAATAATGAATCATTTAGCTTGGTTATTAATTAGTCAATAACAGATATTCCTGTCTGGTTACATGATCTCTAACTAAACTGAATTGATGTTCCAGAAATTTGACTATAGCACAATATATATTGATTTTGCAATACATTTGTTGCATTATGCATATCTAATACATTATACATTACATACATGATCAAGGATTTCATCTGTGCCACGCACTCAGACGAAACTGCTGCCGTTGGTTCGTTTCAGCCATGCCCCAAGCAAACATTTAAGACTCTTTTATTTGAAAATGAATGGTGATCCTGAGTGTAAAGGGGCATTAAGTGGTTAGTACTTCTACTGGCAGTCCTCAGGGACGGTAGAAATCACTGAGTTTAACTCCTTCTACACATGCCGCTTTCTGAGTCCACAACCGATGCTCTGGTTACAATGGCCCATAACCGACAAAACAACACACTTACATTTAGCATAAGAGGTAAGGAAGTTCGTAAACAAAAATAATGTAGATATATAGGTGTGAGAAAAACAATAAAATTCAATACAGAATTTGTTGTCATGATCAGTCATTCTATTAGTTATAAATCCTGCCCTTTTATGGTCCCCCTCTTTCACTGGGTAAGTGGAATCACTGATGACCAGGTAAAGCTAGTATTGGGAGCAGGGGCTAGTTTGGGATTGGGGGCTTTGAATTTTTCAAAATTGAAGATAAAAGACGCATTAAGAAAATGACTAATCAGTTAGACTATTAGCCTAACAAGCCCGTGGTGGCTACATTATACTGGAGGAGGATGGGGGACTACAAGCCGAGGACTTGAAACTGTAAGCTTGTTGATATATTTTACTTAATTCTGAAATCTCATTATCTTTTTACTTGTATTGTGAAATATTTTATAACTTTCTTTGGAAGTCTAGAAAATTACAAATTTGAGAATATTATTCAGAATTACCACCATACTGAATAAATGATAATGCATTTTCTCCCAGCCTGCATTTCCGGATTCATTTGGGCATAAATTACATCATACTATTTTGCAGTGATGGTGGTATGCAGCACCTGGCCTTTTTATGCCACTCGTCTGTTCAATACAACAGAAGATAAATTTCAGTCTCAAAGTCGAAGTGTCTTTGTTGCTGCCACTTTGTCTGAAGTAAAAGCTGGCTAGATGTTGAGAAGAGTTTTTCTTCACCGAGGTAAGAATTCTGCGATCATTCACTTTAGTGGTTTTCCAGGCCAAATGGGGATTCCACCAATCGTAACCATCATTCGACCAATCTTAACCGTCACTGACATTACAGGCAAATTGGACCATATTAAGTAGTTCATGATTTTAAATAAGAAACAGAATAATCCCTGAAAAACTTTGGGTATTGTGTGTTTAATCCAATTCAATTCAGCTTTATTTATATAGCTCCATATCATAACAGACATTATCTCAGAGCACTTTTCAGATAGAGCAGGTCAAGACCAGACTCTTTATAGTTATTAGTTACAGAGATCCAACATTTCCCCCATGATGAAGAAAAACTCCCTTTAACATGTAGAAACATTGAACAGATCCCGGCTCATGGGGGGGGGGGCTCAACCAGCTGGGTTGAGAGTGAGGGGGGGGGGGGGCAGGAGGGGGGAGAGAGAGCATAGCATAATAATGGGTCCAACAGCTATACATACTATAGTTATACTAACAGGGCAAATATTATTTCTAATAGGACTAAATGAAATGGTAACAGTAGTAATCATAATAATTAAAGCAGTGGGTGTTGATCAGGCTCATGGGGCATAAGTGGTTCTACAACCATGGATCCAGACTCAGGACCATCAGAAAAAACAAAACCCTGCAGAAAGCGACAGGAGGAAGAGGAGGAGAGAGAGGAGGAAGAACAAGACTGTGGGAGAGAGAGAGGACAGATAGTAACAAGCGTTTTTGAGGTGTTAATGTGCACACGGAGAGAAGAGGAGGCCTACAACCCACATCGGTTTCTCTATATTAATGTTACCCTACTTAATTTAAGGCTCAGACTTGACACTTTAATGTCCATCAATTTATTTCAAATTGAATGTGCCCAAGCTCAAAGCTTGAAGAACAAAAACTTGTGAATTGAAAAAATAAAATTACTAATCAGGTGAATTGATTGATTTCAGGAGAAGGAGAGAAGTCATAATCCCCCACGTGACATTTTAGTAGCCTACAGTGGACTGCCTCCAGTCTGCAGCGTCCAATATCAATTACTTGGACAAGACTTCTGGGATTAAATGCTATTGACCTATATTATGTGGTAATACTATACATAAAGTTAAGTGCTATAGGCACCTGTTGCAACAACTTAATTCTATTCAGATGTTTCCTCCTCCATCAACAAAGGAATGCTTGAAACTTCCATGTTTCACATAACTTTATTGCAGAATGTTTCATTCAATGCCACCAAAATGAAATAAAATTGGTCATGCACAGCTGGAGAGTTTGAATTGCATGCTATTCTCCAACTCTGTCTTTTCATTTATGGTAATCCCTCTACTGCATTTCTTTAAATGGTAAATGGACTGAACTTGTATAGTGCTTTTCTAGTCTTTCTGACCACTCAAAGTGCTTTTACACTACTGTCACATACACCATTTCACACACACATTCAAACAGGCCTTTTTTCTACACATTACTGATGACACACATCAGGGTTCGGCATTTTGCCCAAGGATTAGAGGAGCCGGGGATCAAACCACCACCCTTCTGGTTGGTTCGGCAACCACTCTACCACCTGAGCCACAGCCACTCCCCTTAATTAAAGCAACTGTTATATCACAACAACAAAATAAATGCTGTGTTCCCCTTCTGGTAAAACACTAAAGCCTGCTGGAGCCTTGTAGATGCTACACCGGTAAACAGACAAAGGCATGTGAAGAGTTGGGAACCTTTATTTTAGAGGCTCACTCAGTACCAGGGCCTGATTTTGCCTGATCTCACGAGCAAGCACTTGCAGTGACTTGAAATATCCAGACAGTCCTGATTGGGCCTAATGGTCTGCTTTGTTGGTTGGGCGGTGTGTTGTGTTTGAATGTGTGAATAGGGGGGCCTAAGCATGGTGGTATTAATTAGAGGGATGCTAGTCTCCACCACAGGGGCCCTTGTAGCTTATAATGCATTGCCCTCCTGCAAATCAGCTGAGCTGTCAGTGTGTAATTGTATGCAAACAACAGCAGCCCCCAATAAGTACAGCTCATTTGGTTAAATAAACCTGTTTCCTCCAAAGTGTTTACTACAACAGCAGACCATTCCCACCTTTGCTCCCATACAATACCCTGTTGTTTTAGGAATTATGGACGGATCATACAAAACTGATGCTAGTTGATGGTTAGTAGTTTTTTCCAGAAAAACTAACTAAAATGTGAGCCTACAAACTAAGGTTCTGGTTGGTCTGGTGACATCGGTGGAAAACGGTAACAAAATAATGACTGCCACTGTAGTACTCACCACCACTGAACTCAACATCCACCATTATCTCCCCCATCAAGTGATATTTGAGTTTGGTGATTTGATGGTGTATCTATTTATATCAATCAATTGTTAAAATAGCTAAAATAATTGATTCCTATGATCACATGACAAAGACACCTATTGGCCACATGAATTCTTAAATTGTCTGTCAGGAACAGAGACAGATCTAGTGAGATCTAGTGTGCAATTGTTAACAGGTATGTCCCAATCAAGTTTTTTTGATCCGGATCCCAATCTGAGTCGTTTAATATTGGGTATCTGTCAATACTGAGTCCAATGTGATACTTTCATACACTGGAATGCTAATTAAGTATTTATCTGACTGTATCTGAAATAACAGCAAGAATGGAATCCATCTCACATACCTTGTATTTCATGAGCCAACTGATCCAAAAACTGCACTTAAAAAGCGGTAAATTATTGGTATGCTATTAATTAACGTTTAACCGCAAGTGAAAGAAAAAAATATCCTGCTTCAGATCAGAAAAACTCACAGAGTTATTTTGGGAAGCAAATGCAAACAGTGTATTTTATCATTCAGTTTTGAGGCTTTTTTCATACTTAACCATGCTATGTTAGCATATTTTATACAGAAATCCTTGTCACATTAATGAAAAAAACAAACAAACAAACAAAACTATGTCTGGGGTTTAAATGCCTCTACATAAAGCTGTAATAGAATTTTGATGGGAATGAAATAATGTGGTAAAAAAAAGAAGACAAATCTGACTCAAACTTTCAGTACACATATGTTTCTCTTATATAAACCATGGACACAGTTAGGCCAGTTTTCAACAACTACTGATGAACAATACCCAACCCTACTCAATCAATCAACAGAATATCAACACTGAACCGTTTTTAATTGTCTGTTAAAGAACTAACCATATGCTCCCAAATCCATCTCAATGTAAAGAAATCGTTCACAAACTGCCTTCCTGCTTTTTACTACAAAGCTTTAAAATCTTTGCCCCAGAACAAATAGGCAAGTCATCAAAATAGACAGACGTATCCAATTACTGTGTCAGCCCTAATAATTGCTGTAAACATTTAGAACTACATCATTAACGTGTCCAAAATAACAACAAACAGATGGATTCTAATTTCAAGCTCAACTTTCCTGCTTTTGTTCTGAGCACTAAAACTCAGCAGATGAACTTGATCCTCAGGGCGACTTGTCTACACTAAAATAATCACGGCCTAATTGGCTCGCTTAACTTCACAACAATTACAATGTAAACCAAACAAGGCATCCGTGTAGACTTTTTCCCTTTGTTGTACGTGTTTGGAATATTTTCCATTGCCTGCTTAAGAAAAACAACAGCTCCTAATTACAGTATTCTTGGACTGAGTTCTGGCTGAGGCATTAATAATACATCCAGCCCATTACACATTCTGAAGACAACTTCCTCTTCTCACAGCTCTTTATTCCTTTTATTCACTATTTAGATATTGTTTGACCATGGGACAAGGGCTGTTAACTTTTACTGTTTAATCGGAGCCAGAGTGGGACAGTTGCCTATAATCTGGTCGGACTTGGTTATGGTTACTGCTGCGGAGTAAAGCATTCGAGTGTAAAATCAAAGCTGCCTGATGAAAAAACCCTAAAGTGATGTAATTACCACAATTAATTCAAACCTGAAAGCACTGCAAAGGAAAGAGGGAAGCTTGGGGGGAAGAAGGAAAAAAGACAAAGAGGAGGAAAAGCAGAGGCACAAGAAAACAATAACAACAACAACAAAGCCTCTTGTGATTCTATTTGCTTAATCAGATACAATGTGATTTGTCTGGAATTTCTTTTTTAAATTATTCCCTTTACAATACAACCAGGCTGACTATATGAAGTTTTTTTTCTAAACATACCACCCCCCCTCAAATAAAAAGCAACAGAGTTTAAAAAAAGGATCTCTAATGAGAAGAGGAAGAAGCGATGGTGGAGCACATTTAGATATGTACCTTCATCTTAGAGTCAGGGGCTGTTTTAATTTGTAAGCAAAGGCAGCACATCAGCAATGAGATTTTAATTGATACACATAAATAATTCCTTGTGTACATCCGCACTTGAGTCAGATTTGCTGTTTATTTGACGATTGAAATTAGTCATTATCGGGATTCGTGTTGATGTTCAAGATATTATTTATTAATATACTGTAGCTCCCGCTTAATATCCTCTGATCCGCTCCCAATTAATTATGTCAAAATCCACATCAAACTAGAACTTACACACATACTGAGCTTTGCCGTGCTTTCATTTCTCTGCTAGCCAAGCGCTGCTGTGACAATAACAACAAATGAGGAATGAGAGGGAAAAAGAGCACTTTCCTTTGTTCTTCAAATGAAGATAATGAGGGCTGTCTTTCACTATGAGTCTGACTGCTGCATCGAAAGTCTTCACAGGTTGTTTTGTTTTGTTTTTTCTGCTTGTTTGTTTTCCTGCCGTTGGAGGGCTAGCCTTTATTCCGTAATTGTACAGATTTGCTTAAGTCTCCCGTGCTCCGCACTGCTTGTTACAGGTAGAAAGAATTCCGCTGTGAGCAAGCGAGAAAGTCTTTGTGACTAGTGATGCAAAGAACATCATCACACACACAAACATCACTTGTTGTTAGGTTGCTGCTGCTGACAAACCCCAGTGATTCTGACAGAGTGGAGAGGGTGACAACATCAGCCTGAGGTTCACGCATGTACAAAATTTGCGCGTGCAGCTCCAGCCACGTCGCTCCAATAAAAGCACCCGGGGTTAAACTGCGGGTATTTTCCTTGAAATGCGGCAGAATGATTATTGGGGCAGCAGCATGATCAGAGGAGACACTTACTTGAAAGCTGCTCAAACTCCGGATTGTCTGGACTTGTGTTGGCAGTCAGGTCTTGTAAGAAATGCTTATACCTGTGAGAAAAATAGAAAAATAAACAAGGTCACTGTCTGCTTCCTGTCTAAAAATATCGCCAGAAAAAAGGGACAAGGTTTAAACTGAAATAACAAAACACTCGGTCGACTGGCAGACTGTATACAGGAAAGAAACGGCAGCATCTTACAAAATGTACCTCAGATGAATCTAACAGTCCGGAAAATATACGAGCGTCTGATTTAAGCTCCTGAGTAATGCAGATGGAGAGCAGCTTTTGCTTTGAAGTCTTTTGATGGTGACAACCTCTGACAGATACAGCTTTAACATCATGAGATAAAGATCTGCACTGGTTTTACTTGAGTCCCCCTTACGCACATTGCTTGGCAGAAAACAAATGAAAAACAATGACTATTACTCCATCCAGAGGTTAAAAATCACAAGTGCATCAAGGCCTGAGACAAACTATTAAGAAAATGGAGCTTATTCAAAAAAAAAAAAGCAAAAAAAAAAGCATATGATGAAATCAACCAAAGAAAAACCTGTCTGAAAATAGCTCTTTCAAATTATGATTTACATTTCAACACAGCAGTTCAATAATTTACGTTTAAAGGAATTACTTTAATGGATAATTGTCTCCCCATCATCTCTTCACGCTCTATTACCACAAGCTCATTCACAAGATCTTTTTCAATAGCAGTGTAACTGTCAATATTTGGTACACAACATTTGGTATTAGGCTTTTCTTTGAATCGTATGAACCCGATGTTTACCTCTGAATCAGCTAAAACACTTTCATTCACTGTATGTCTTAACCAGTGTGGAAAGACAAAAAAAAGTGCAAGTTCCAGCCTAAAATCTTGAGGCAGTGGGACAGTAGCTGTACAGCTCATTATATGGTGAGGCTGACGCAGACCTTGATCATTTGACCGGACCCCAAGACCATCATGTCTACCGTTTGGGAGTGTCGTGGTTTCCCAGTATGTTATTGTAACTGCGGTGGATCAGCTGCACTGGGGAACACATCATAACTGTGTTCCCAGTGCAGCTCTACTACGAATATGAGAAAGCAGTCATTTACTCCCTTCCCCAGTCTGTCATCTTCAGCTCACCCGCAGAGCCGCCGCCAGACTAGATTCCATTATCAGCCACATTGTCTTGTGCTTTAACTGTGAGACATTTTAATGTCTTTTTTGATCATCTGTAATATGAAAACATCAGGCGTCCACACACTCAGAGGAAGTAAACACGTGCCCTGGTCATATCTGGTTCTTCTCAACTGAGGAATTGACTCATTGAATTTTAGGGGTAGGTACTTTGCTGTGTAAAAATTCATTAAAAACTAAAACAATATTCAGTCTGATAATAAGAATAAAAAGTAGAAAGCCTTATACTTAAAAAATAACTTCATGTACTGATAAAATTAGGGAAATGCAATGCATTTATGGTGCAACGGAGTCCCGGTTTTAGTCTCCATCTAGAATAACAGTTGTAGAGCATTGGCTTCCTCAGAAATCTTTATCCTTTTTACTAGGATGATGTGACCTTGAATTGCATTGACAATTGACATTGATTTCCACTGTCTGTCTCTGGCTTTGCAGCGCTCTGTTTGTGCAGTCTGGGCTTGTTTGAGAGACATAGTGGTGCCAAGGAGAGAGGCCATTAGTGAAGGTAGCAAACTGTACACCACTGCCACTTGTCCATTTGGTGGCATGAGTGGGAGGAGACGAGTTGGAAAGCGACAACTGTGTGGTGTGATAGTGTTTGTATGTACTGTGTGTAGAGAATTACAACAACACAACGGTGGTTCTTCAAGCAGCACTAGGAAACTTGCTTGCTTTACCGAATTTTGAGACTTTGTTACCCATTAATCTTGTAAGTTGATCATTGTCAGTCAACTAATCAGGGACCTGTCAGAATATTTATGATTTTGCTGAATTTCGAGCATTTGGAGAAGTTAAGTACATATTAGGGGTGGAACTTGTGTTTTTTTTTTCATCATCAATTTTCATGATTAATTGATTAAATAATAGCTTTGACTAGAAAATGTGAAATGTGGTTACTATATTTTACTGAAGCTAAAGGTTGATGTATTCAAAAAGCTTGTTTTATATGTCCAACAATCCCAAATCCAAAAATATTCAATTTACGATCAGATATGACAAATTAAAAGCATCAAATCATCACATTTGAGAAGCTTTAGCCAGCAGATTTTTGGAAGCTTCACTTGAAAAATGACCAAAAAAATAAATTGATTATGGCAATAGTGGCTGATTACTTTTTTCTCTATTGACTAATCAATTAAATGACTATATGAGAATGTACATGTTATCCTGTATTGGGAGAAAGTGGGAGCTCTTATTGTTGTGGGGTTATGCTTCTGGGTTCATGGTTTGCTTATCTGGAGATATATTTCAATTTTAATAATAAATTTAAAATATTTGTTATAACTGGTGTTTTTCCTTCAATAATTTCTCTCTATTTATTAGAAATATGTATTATTCACTACCGCCGCTCAGTTACATGCAGAGTGGAAACCCAAACTCAACTCATGTACCAGCCTACATGAATCTCAGGTTTTAACTGTAAAGTTTCTAGTTCTAATGCCTTTGTTCATCATCCCTGATGTAATAATATCAGATTTACACAGAGATCAGAGAAATCAAAAGCGTGTGCTCGGCCAGAGCGTCTCTCCTGCTGCTGATAGGCTGTCAGCCAACAAGGATGGCAGTAGAAAGGTGTGGTACTAGGGGCCAGTTCAAATTTGGTTCACCCAGTTTTGCATTATTATGCGCCAGAGCTAAAGGTTGACAGAAGCAAAAAACAATTATGGAGCTAAAACAAGAAAGGAAAGCTCTAGGCTGTGTTAGAAATTTTGGCTCAAAAATAATCTGTTCAAGTATGTGTGTGCTGCACCGCCATAAATTTAAAGAAGTTGATGTACATAGCAGCAGGTGGTGGGTCTGTGGCTGGAAGAGGAGGAAGAGGAGGGGGCATTGTTCTCGTAGTCTACTACTGATTGGAAATGAAATGGAAGCCAAACAAGCTCCAATTATGCCTCCTTCAATTAAGAGGCACTTAAAAAGAGAAATAATTTCACTTCTTTCTTTTCTTGTCTCATCTTGTAATGACAAATACATTACAGGTATTATTAGTAATGGATACCCTTTTTCTTAATAAGGGTTGGAGACTAAAATCTAATTAAAGCAACTGCGTAACAAAAAAGGAGCACTCTGATGATCATTATTACAGCACATTTCCAACAATGTAAACGGAACTCTCTCGTTTAGCTGTCCTGTCCCGCTCATTAGCAGCAGAGCAAAGAAAAGATAATGAGACAATAACGTAATCTGAACCGTATTTATAACAGTTCAGATACTCTAATGAAGAACGCGGCTTTAGAAAGCATGCACTGGTGAATGGGTGTGCCTGCTGCCGCTGAAGCAGGAGCAGCTAATTCCTTTGTAATATGCAGATGATATGCAGGCTTTTTTCCCCTCCCTCTACCTCCTGGCAGACACGTCAGGTCATTTGGGCATTTGCACACACGTCAGTAAAGAAAAAAAGAGATGGAGGAAATATCTGTCTAATTATTTTGCTTCCCATACATGCATTAAGGATTCAAATTTGTAATTAAGAGACAAGAGGCGCTGGCAGGCTTCTGCATGGGTTAGTGAACATGGCACGGGCTTCTGGGTAATTACTCAACTTTAATAGCTTAAAAGCAAAGGAATGCATATTTGTGGTAAATACAGAAGACTAGAGATACTCCACTGTCCAAACTCAAGCAATTAATATGTAATACGAAGTGACGGAGGAGAGCGTCTTATCTCTCTCGCAGAGGGTGACTAAAGGAACTCTGTAAATGTGGACATTAGGAAACACTTCACCAGAACGGCTGGAGCTTTTATTACTGTGTGCTGCTGTATTAGTCAACTTAAGGCCGATTCCTGCTCCCCACTTCCCTGTGAGATAAATTTCAACATCAACCCTGGTTTAATACACCATAAGTATGTACTGTTTATTTCTCATCCTTGGTCTTATTATCTTATTCTTGTTAAGTGGTTGCAAACACTGTACGTTGACGAAACGGATGGACTCCTCTAAGAGTGCGGTCGTTTTTGCTACTACTCACCTGGACCATTGTTCACTCACCTGGTTATATTTCATATTCTTCCAATCTTTCAAGCACTGTCTGTATACCTTTACCATATGTGCATATATTGTGTAAATTATTCATTATTCATGCATTATACATAGAGTCTCATCAATGTACATTTAATTATGTTTAACATCTGTGGAAAATCCCAAACTTTACTGTACAACTTTTTTTAGAATACCGCCCTGACTTGCGCTAATATGTAATATATTACAGTATAATCCAATCATATTTACTGTAAAGTGTTACATTCACGACTTAGTATACTTTAGTTATGGTTCTATCTTCAGTATCTATTCAATTTTTTTAAATTCTATTTATTTCATATTTTTAGTCATTGAATACAATTTAGCCTTGGTTGGTATGTTCTTTATCTAACTTATTGTTTTTATGATTTATGTGAGTTGGCTGCTGTAACACTTCAATTTCCCTTAAACTACTCTATCCATCCATCTATCAATACAAAGTCTATGATACCATAAAGTATCCACAAAGGCACAATTGTAAAGATACAATAAACTATGATAAATTCAGCCATGGTTGCTTTTTCAAGGATAAAAGTGTGACTAAAACAAATCCATGAAAATAGTCCACCAATGTCAATGTCATCTTTATGGAACTGGTAGTTCAATAACTTTATGAGCTAATGTCCCAGTACAACAGAACATGGCTTCAGTAACCAGGAGATTTGGCGATTCAAAATTAGCATTAGCTGCTAACACTAACATTACTAACATTACTCCTTTATTAAATGAGAATTGAGGTTAGAGGCATCACCAGTACATGTCATGATGCCAATACACATTTTTAAAGAGTGCTAATAACCTTATGACATAACCAACCCTGTCTCTAATAGAAGGATGTTTATATACAACAAAACTGCGACAGAAAAAAGGCTTTGAACATAATCACTGGCTGGATCATGTTCATAAGCAATTATTCCAGCCTTTTTTTTTTTTAAATGAATGAACCATTACATTATTGGCAGCAGAATAATCTCAAGGAAGCGGGTGACGTGGATGGTGAATGGCAGATGTACAAAGCACACACCTGACACACCAGAGACCAGGTTTACAGTCCCTTCTGTGGTTTAGGCAACAACAGCTCCTGGGTTAAGGTTAAGGTGCGGGAAAAATTTTGGTTTGGGTTAAATATGAATAAAAATGTTGTGTCTGTGAATTTTTTCTGTCCTAAACTAGACACTAACCCAGTCTGACCCAGGTTCTGTGAGACTCTAAACAGAACCATAAACCAGTTTAATGATGCTGGAGTTACTTAAGGTGGATGTAGTGCAGCAAAATCTGATAGACTGGTGAAAAACATCAACATTTTACTGACATGTTCAGCATCAACATACTTGCAAAATACTTAAATTAAAAATAAATCCTGATCATGTTAATACAAAACATAATCAGGTTGCACATATGTGTCCTACAAAACATATTTGCTGTTGCAGTTCCGTTGTAAATAAATATTATACAATTTATAGGCAATAGGATTGGATGTGATGTACAAATACCATCTGGAGAGTTCAAAAGAAGTGTATGATTGAATTATTGTATCCTGCCCCATGTGTGCAGAGAGCCAATAGGGAGTCAGCTGGCTCAGACAGGAGACATCTCTGAAAACGCTTTAAACGGTTTCATGTCGAGTGATGCCCACCCCATCCCAAAATATCTAATGCATTGGCCTAATCTGGCAACTTGGACAATACTGATTCAATACTATTAAATATTCATATTCAGTAAGCAGAATCTTGACTTCTCAGCCATGAAATGAGGTCTCTAAGTTCAGGGTCAATAGAATTTACTAATGATTCATCACAAAACACTGTCGCATACCATAATGGAGGCACTTTGTTTCAGAACAAGCCTCACTTTAAACCTGGCAATGAACCGCAGGGTCAGCTGACAGACTATGGCCCACAAATTATTAACCGAGATAAAGCTCGGCACCTGCAGTCCACCGAGAAGAGCCACTTGAAAAAGATTTCAAAATTCTTTCAAAAGAAATTAATCAAAACACTGACCTTGTGTTGGAGAACCTCACTGTGTTCAGCTGATGGAGATGATGGAACTACCCGATCACACAAAGAAGTCAATTTGAAATCCACCATGATAGATCAAAGATAAAAATCCAGCCTGGTCAGTACAGCACACAGTTACACACCTCTTTCTGCTTAGCAAGTGTGACAATGACCAAAAGACCTCTGGAGACATGCAGGTGTTACATACGGCACGCCTGCTATCTACGGTGATCCGACCACTGGGCCGTTCCCTTATTATACTAAATGGTGCTTAGCTTAGAGCAGATATATCCCAAGGCCTCAAATTACTGCCGTCTGCGTAAGAGCCACATCTCGATTATTGAAGAAAGACACGGCCAGTACAGGCGGAGAAGGTTGCTATTCACTGCCACAATCAACTCGAGACCCCATCACTGGTATAATGGTGGGCTCAGTGGGGAGGACGCCAATCTAGCCAGCTCTAGCGAATGCCACTTAATAAAGACAATGATTTTATCCCTCCCCCGGCAACAACATAAGTATCCGCACTCCAGGCCTTGCTCACCATCCATCATCCTTGAATAGTGATAAGTGACAACAATTTCCTGCTATTCCCAGCCACGCAGCCAGAGCAAGGTAAGGCGCAAGCCTTGGATGATTATCTGGCTATGCCACTTAAAATCATTACACAATTAGACATGTCCCTTGAGTCCCCTGATGAACAGATGGATCAACAATGATGATGATGATGGGGAATGCAGAGAAAAAGGCAGATTGAGAGAACGCTGACCTGGACCAACTTAATATATGTCAGAGTCAAATACAGCACTAGTCAGCATAGCCGTTTAAACAGACCTCCCACTCTTGTAGAGAAAATATTTCGCGATATTTTTTTTTTACCAGAGGCCTGTGACAAAAAGCAGGTTTAACAAACTCTGAATCTAATCCTCAACTCTGAGTTGACAAATGCTGACACGGAAAACAGCCGATCAGTTAGTTCAGTCGCCTCTGAGTATGTTTACTCTGATTTCATTTGTGAGTGGTGAATGGAAAAAAAAATAAAAAAGCTTTCATCAATGGAGCCTTGATACTACGGTTCACCATGGCAACAGATAACTAAAGAGCAGAGCCGCCATTTTAATCCAGTGGTGCTGGATACATCAATGTGTGACAATGCACAATCATCTTTAAAAACACATCAGGAGCATTGACAGCGCCTGAGTTGGAGTTTATTGCTTTTCATCCAGAATAGTCTCATTTAGCAAACCAGAATTTTTTAAATTTATGATAAAGGGCTGGAATGCCACTGCATGTTTCATTGCATTTTTGAATATATCTATTCAGCTTTAGCCCCCCGGGGACACAGTGTTGGTGGCAGCAAAAAAAGATATCACACATAAAAAAAAATAACATTTTGGACTGATGATGTTACTTATAGTCCGACCAAATCATATTTGGTAATTTTCAACTGAAAAATCCTCTAGTTCTATTTTTCATTAAAACTCTAGCTCAATAGGATTTACTTAATATATTTCAAGATGCAGTAACTTTAAATGTAGTAAATGAAAAGTTGTTTAAGCAAGTAAGACCACGTGCAGGCTATATTCAAAGACACTCTTATTTAAACTACATTTAAGCTGCTTTTAAATTCTATTTTTTAAGTCATTATATTTTAAAATTTTATTTATTCACAGATTTCTTTCTCTGTCCTTGCACTGATGACTGGCCGATCATAAGAGCGGTAACGTCAGTAAAGATAGGCCTTATATTACAGACTCATTTCCGAGAAGGATTTCGACCTCTCTCATCTCAAAATTAACACAGATTTTTCTTGATATAAACTCTGATATGCGCTTTGATATCAACTGTATGAATGTGGAAATGAGGCACACCTTCTTCAGCCCTGGCAGGAGGGGAAGAGACACAGAGAGACTGGATGTTTGTCGAAGTTAAAACCTGTTTGTAGAGCTGGAGACACGTTTTTCCTTCTTTTTAGAACCACCTCAGTGGCACAGGTGCACTTTTAACATTTCTCATGCTGACTTTATGCACCAGTGGCACAGCTTGGGTACTTTGGATACCCTCATTAATTATTTGAATCTTTTGATGAGACACTAGGATTTCATGTTAACTGACCTTGTGCTTTTTTTTTTTTCGGCAACAAGCAAATCCCAAATCTCTTTTTTATAGTTATTTGTTTAAGATACAATGGCTATTTGATTTTTTTTTCCAATGGATAAATTAGGACTGATATTTTAAAAGTCCACTTGTTTATGTTTATTGTACTTATTTCAAATGAGTGTTTTTAAATATGCAAAGAGGTAAAAATTAAACTGTCTATAACCTAATTGTCTGCACTATAACCAGCCCTGCCGATATTCCAGCAGCTGCTGCACTGACATACATCAAATGGCCATTAATTCCACCATTGACAGCATATTTTCTCTCTCGTGCTCTCAGGGACCTTGGGCTCTCTCTCTCTCTGTTGCTGCTTTTAAAGGGAATGAGAGGAGCTCATGTAATTACTGAAGCTCCCCCTGTATACACCTGCTGATTCTATATTCCTCCCACTAACAATGTATTCAGCCTCTCTTCCCCGATGTACCCAGCGGAGCCAGGTTGTGCCTGTGGTCACCAAAAAATGAAAAGGAAATAAAAAAAAAATTCCCCACCACTTGTGTTCGCGCCTGGATATTTTGCTTGTGTTTCTGTCTGTCCACTACTTCAGGAAAATAGAGGCCCCGATGATGACAACATGCACACAAGTGTACCTTACATAAATATGAATCCCATGAGATCGATACAATGAGCAATGAGCAATACGGATTTTGAACTAGGTAAAAAAGAGAGCACTGGTACTGGACTCGTAATCGGTATGTTGAGGTACTGTATCGGAAGGGAAAATGCTGGATTGGTGCATCCCTATCATTTTCCATGGCTCGGGAAACTGCACTGAAGAGTTCCGCATTATCCATGCAGCGTGGGAACAGTGGGGAAAATAAAGGGAAGCCGATCCTTTGTTGTAGTGGAGAAACTGAACATAAATGAGATATACAGTAAAGTGTCTCAGATGCAAAAAAGGAAAAGAGTCAGCTCATCTCGCAGACAACTTCTCTGTTGTATGATGGATGGATGTAACATTTCGAGTGCTCTACTGTACATCTGGAGAGATGAGAAAATGAGCGGGGTCCTAATTAAGATACACGCAGGCAGCTTGATAAACCAGTGTCATGATATCCGCTGCATTGGAAAAGCACGTTTCAGCCCATTTCTCCTCCTTGTTCCGCTAATTAACAAACAAGATCAAGACCGCATGAAATTACAGCTAACAAAAACGGGTGTTTAACAAAAGAGACTTTGACAGTTTCTGGACAGTCTGAGTACTACACGGGTGCTACATCAAATAATAATAATTACATCTGTCAAAGAGACTGTACGTTGTGCAGTGTAGCGGGTAGGAAAACAACTAAACAGTAAAAACAGAGCTGGAGCATGAAATCTGTGACCCATCAACATGGGCACTCTGGATGGCGGAACAGCAGCACCATAACGCCTCCTCAAACACTCAATTTGGTGTTTTCTCTAAAGTCTGAGTAAAAAAACAGAAATGTTTTATACAACTCGAATGTCAATTACACACAGACAATTGAAGACATACAGGAAACATTTTCCGGTTGTCAAATGAAAGCTCACACCAGCTTGCGCTGTAAGAGATCATCGATTTGTGATGTTCCATTCGTTCCCTGTGTTCTGGGGAATGCCTATGGGGTCTCTGTGCTGTAAATATATACGTGGAGAATATACTGATACAATGATAATGTCAAGACTAAGTGGAAGGCAACAGACTGAACAGGGTGAACATTGAAATGTGTAGGATGATTCAAAAAAAAAAAAAAAACAACACAGATGACAGAGAAACATGAAAACTTCTGTGCAGAAGTGTTGTGTTTCACTGATATCACACCAACAACAAACAAATAAAGGCAAAGTTGAAGTGGTTAATTAGTAAACGCATATTAATGGGTATTACTAAATGGTAAATAATATTTATATTTTAAAAAAGAAACAATGAGCAGCAGAGTGATGAGGCTGACTTAGTATGAGAAAACTCTGTATAATTACCCTGTGGAAAAGTACATTATCCCAAATTTACCATAAAAGCCATTATAGTACAAGTGAGGTCTGCAGTGAGCTGAAGGTAGCTTAAAGCTCTGCATTGATCAGCTGGACTCGGCTAGCTACTGTCAGTACAGTAGGTTCATTGTTATCAGCTGCTCTGATCAGAAACGTCTCTGAGAGACGATTCACAGCTTCTCCAGTACATCCTGTGGATCCAGCCGGGATCAAAGACCCAGTACAGGGGCTGGATGTAGAAATCTGACCACAACAGCGAAAATGATATCATTATAGTGACATCATAAGAGACTATACTTTTTGTCCAAAATATAGTTGGAAAATGTAGTTTTTAGTCCATTGCAGGTGGACTGGTCCAGGTGGACCAGGTGGACAAGACACCTCAAATTCAAAAAAGCTCCAAAAATAAAAGAAAACCAACTCCAACTTCTTCCATAATTAACCCCTCAGACATTCAATGTCAACAGCAGAGTTTATAAATCACTGGCAAAGACTGTTAAGATGGTGAAATCAAAACTCTGGTTTATAACCAAGGCCCTCTTCAATTGTGGCTGGAAAGTTTTAGCCCCATGCCACAGTTAATCAGTTTGAGGTAACATCCTACTGTTGACTTTAATCATAGCACCCCAACCTGTGGTTTAACACTAAGTTTATACAACATCTAGCTTTCCTTCATCTACACAGTGGGCAGGAGACCAGCTTACTGATCGATTCGCTGAACGGGAAGTTGCAGTAAGTCTTCAAGCCTGTGGGTGTTGAACTCTGGTCGTGCTTCCTGTAGCTTCTTGAAACGTCTGAAGGCCTTGTTTTTCTTCAGCTGGATCTGAGGAAATGCAGAGGACACCGTGAAATCATTCTCTGAGCCACACAGCAATACTTTCACAATACAAGGCTTTGTGCTGTGCAAAGTGACACTTTTTGAGGTGCAATAAGGGCTTTCCTAAGCGGTTCAGCATTTTCAGAATGTACACACACACACACAAACGGACATAAAGACGCAAAAGCACAGACACACATAGAAACGGACACAAAGATGCACAGAAACTCACACACTTTTTTTTCTTAAACAGCGGTGATGGACATGTCACAACCAGTGACGATCCCTGGATCTCATGTCATTTCCAGACGCATACTCCGCCTGACAAACCAAAAAATCATCTCGTTGTCACTCATTACGCTGAATTGCCAGCTGAGGTATAGGAGGAGTAGAGGTGGGGAGGCAGCCCGTGGAGGTCATTAAATATGCATTCGCACATTGTGTCAGCACGAGTATGTGTCAACATTTGGATGACAAAAAGTCTTATCTTGTCATCCACGTCAATCATCAAAATAAACATTGCTGCTGTATTTAAATAGACCTGAGGACAGCTCTGCGCCGTTTCACAGCTTTGAAAACATCGGTATATGCCACTTGACTTTAGATGCCAGCTGTGGTGCGCCCGTGCATGTGTGCGCTGCTCACATACACCTGTTTAGCGGGTCATTATGCCTCTGGCTGGTTGAGTTGGACACGGTAAGCAGGCAGGTGGTGAGCCAGTGGATGATGGTGACAATGTGAGAGGAATCACTTATTAGGAGGAGGAGGAGGAGGAGGAGGAGGAGTGGTGGTAGAGTGAAATGAAGTTGTAAATCAGAAACCTCAAATAGTCGATACTTTGGATTTAGTGTTGGACGTTTCAAACCCGGAGCAGAACCTGACATTTTACAGCTCTGGATTTTGACTTTACTTTGGCAGCCACCAATGGCAGCAAGAGATAGAGTAACCTTAATACCTCTGTATTTAGAACCACACACTCCATGACAGGTGGAACAAATAATCAGTACAGCTACAGAACATAGGGATTCGTTCTCCTTTTAGGGTGGATTGATTATCGGTTTGGCCAAAAATCAGATTCGGTAATCTGCATTATTATGATTATCACATTTTTTTTTCTTTTTAAATCTGACTGCAAATAAAATAGATTGATTTTAAAATGTGCTCTCACATGAAACAGTAGATATCAATACAAGATAACAACATTGTATATCGCAACAGGATCGCACTGAAAGTTGATTGACAATTAATACAAAATTATCAACCGAGAATGCTTCTTCAGTACATTTTGCAAAATGTAGATAATTTTTGATATTCAATCAGAGTTTACTAGATCGAAGTGGGATATAGATTTCTACTGTTTAAAGGACTGATGACTGGTCGCCTGAATAAACTAGCGATCCTGTCTCTACAACACCTTTCCCTGTTCAGTCAATTATATGGAACATCAATGTGGAGGTGGATCAATGCAATCTTGCGGGACTTGGGTCCATAATCAATGCAATTATTCAGTGTTTTGCAGAGATCCTTACTCTTAATGAAGGCAAGGTTACAACATTATCCTTGCAACTTTGATACAAAGCTAGCAACAGAACATCTCTTCTGGTTGCTCCCAGTAAGAAGGACCACTAAAAAAGGACTGGCACATTTTGACATATCAAATAAATATTTTGGGAATTATGCTCATTTTCTTTCTTCTGAGATTGAAGAAAGAGATTGAGATAAAAAGGACTGATATCAATGTCACATCTATATGTGGGGACAAGGGGACAAAAAAGGGGAAAGCTAGCTTAGCACTGTTCAAAGTTAAAATAACACCTAGTGACACCTCTCACTAATCAGTGAACAATTTCTTGACAAACAACAGTATAGCCATCCAGTCATTACCTCTGAGTAATTTGTCCTGCATTAGTGCTGGTGGCCAGATAAAGCTGGTGTTGGTAATCACAGGTTTTGGTTTTGGTGTCTCTACAGGAACAAATATCAAACTTGGCAACCCCACTTTGTTGACAAGACTAGAGTAACTGCTCTCGTCTGTTCACCAAGAAACAGTTCCAGCATGTAACTCCCAGTAAAATCATTATTTATTAGGAATTCTGTGATCAGGTGCATTCTTTCCTTTAATTATCTTGAAATGTCGACCTGTGTCAAACTGAAATGACTGGCCATAGTTCAGAGAGGCACAAAAATGTGTGTAAGAGGTCACAAAATTCACACTGCATCTCAGGACAAAAACCAAGACATGAAATCCAAGGGCATTTTTAGACCTCCATGATAAGACTGTGGTGAGGCACTTAGATCAAGGGTACAAAACCAATGCTAAAACTCTCAGGAGCAGAGTGACCTCAGTAACTGTGAAATGGAAGAAATTTGTAACCATCTGGACTCTCCCTACAGGTGACCTTTCAGCCACACTGAGTTACCAGACAAGAAGGGCCTTTGTCAGGGAGGTGACCAGATACCCAACAGTCACTCTAACAGAACTTGGGAAGTTCTCTGCTGAGTTGGTAGAACCTGCTGGAAAGACGATCATCACAACAGTACACCATCAATTAGGCCTTTACGGCAGACTGGCTCAACCGAAGATACTCAAGTAAAAGGCATCCAAAAGTCTACACCCCATTTGCCAATCAGCATTTAAGGACTCTGAAGAAGAAAATGATTTGCTCGTCTGATGAGACAAAACTCGACCCTTCGGCCAGAACTCACGTTCTGTGTGTGTGTGTGTGTGTCTGTGTGTTTGTGTGTGTGTGTGTGTTTGTGTGTATGTTTGTGCGTGGGTCTCAGTGGCAGGGACAAGGAGACCAGTCAGAATTGAGGTAAGGAGGAATGTAGCCAAAGACAGAGTGGTCCTTGAGGAAAACCTGCTCCAGACCTGAGATTGTTACATTGGTTCACCATTCAGCATGACAGTGGCTCCAAGCATACAGCCAAGACAACGCTACACTGGCTTCAGGACAACTCTCTGACCGTCCCTGAGAGGACCAGCAAAAGCCTAGACTTAGACCCAATAGGACATCTGTGAAGAGACCTGAAGCTGGCAGTCCTGATGCTTCCTATCCAATCCGACAGAGCTTGAGAGATAAACTGCCTGAATCCAGGTGTGCAAAGCTTTAAGAGACTTGCCCAAGAAGAACTAAAGCTGTAACTGCTGCCAAGGTGGTTCTGCAAATTACTGAAATAAGGGTTTGAATTCTTTTGTAAATGAGAGATGTAAGTTTTTGGATTTTTAATAAAAATTACAAAAATTTGTTTTCACTCTTTCATTATGAGTTATTGAAAGTAGACTGATGGGTAAAAATGGGAAATTTAACAATTCAAACTTAAGTCTACAATGCAAAAACAGAAGGGATGTTAATCCTTTCTGAAGCCACTATACAGTACATGAAATTAATGTCATGGCATCACTGGCGTCACTGACAGTGGTGAAATTGATTGTGTCTTCAACAAAGAATCCAATAACCACATATATATTTGCATGTGTATTAGGTCCAGTACCTGAGGAATACATTGGCCAATTTTCCTACAGGGGTTATTAAATTTTAATCAAATCTAATGTAATAAACAGCTCGTGAACTGCTCATAAGCACAACAGGAATGTCTGACACAGAGGTGCGATAGTCATGTGGAAATAGTGTATTCCTACCCCAAGCACTTTGTTGGCATTGTAGATGTTATCCACATATGTGTTGTAGTGGTGCAGATTTGGACAGAACTGGTCGAAGCCTCGGCCGAAGTAGCCATTCTCCAAATGGACCAAAAGAGATCTGCAAAAAAAACAAAAAAACAAAACAACAGGTTAGATATAATTAAACACAAAAATACCACACTAGGACTGAACAACTTATCATTTTAAATTAAAAAGTCAGAATTTGAATGAGCGCAATTTTCAAATCTAAAGAGCTGACATTTTAATTATAAATTTACATAATAAGCTGTGTCTTAACAAGTTGCAGAAGATGAAACATTTAGGCCGGCTATAATGGCAGCTGGCAACTCAGCTGTAGTTAATTAACATTAATTCTGTGAGTTGGCCAAACAACAAAAAATAAACTCTTGGCTGTAGTCTGGTTAATATGCTTTCTGAATGCCACTATTTTGCCTTGGCCAAAGATGGTATTCATCAAAGAAACACATCAATCTGAAACCAAAAAAAAACAAAACAAAAGAAAAAAAAACTGTCAATGTGCTTTGTCTTTTCGCTGTTCAAAAACACCAGCTGTGGAGCTCAATAAATAATCTAGCTGATTGCCTGGTTTAAATCTTAGACAGGTCAGGGTCTGAGAAGCTGGAGAAAATAGCTTAGGCATAAAAAAGTGCACAGTTGTCAGCTGTATAACAAGGGGTTGTTAGACAGATACCAGGGATTGTTGAATGTAACTTAGTTCAGTTCAGTTCTGTCATAAAACAACATAACTCACTTGTCCTAAACAAGCAGTTTGTCGATAAACCATACAGGGAAAAACCTTGAATCTGCTTCCAATAAATATGATACCACCAGTCATAAGCATATTTGAATATTTTTGAAAGAAGTGTACCAACACTGTATCTGTATACGGTTTCTGTATCCCTTATTAACTGGTTAGCAGAGGTGGTAATGTGTTGCCCCCATTCTGAGCCCATGCTGCCAAATTTACTTCAAAGTCACCTTTCCCTTGGGGAAACAACGAGCAAGTTTATTATTTTATCTGGTTCTATTCATGTGGAAACTAGATACATTTCTGCTTGTGCTTGGTACGAGTACATCTCATTTAAAATTATAAAGACCACATCATGTTCTACAAATGCACCATGCGCTGCCCTAGCCGATACAATTCACTCATTCATTCAGGCCATTCTCGCCCTTTTTTCGGGGCCTCCAGTGAAGGCACAGTGGACAAGTGCATATCACAGCCCGAGAGAATGAAGTGCTGCTCAGCATCGGTTCAAAAGAAGCAGCTCAAATGAGGCGAGATCACATCTTAAAAACATCACTTTCAGCAAAGGCACACATGTTTAGAAAGTGCGGGGGTTGAGCAAAGTTCAGAGGATTGCTTCCCTGTTAATGGGAGGTTTAAAAGGCGGGGCTCCATAGTGTCACTTGAAGGCCTCTCCCCGTGGGTGACGTATTTACTGGGACCCAGATGGTGGGTCTGTCTTCAGGGCACCCAGGGCCACTTTGTAGTGAGAACACGCCTGCTGAACCCAGGAACAAAACAACTGGATCAAGGCAGAGGCAAAGCAATCGTTCAGCCTGTCAGGCACATTACAGTAACACGGACGCAATTGGTTGGGGGTGTTGACACTTGTGAAGGAGCTTGTTATCCAAACTTAGAGGAAGTACCACACACACACACACACACACACACAGTCCTACTCTCTAATGATGCTCCCAGAGACTTCTGTTCGTACATGCTGTAAAAAGGAGCACTTTGCCGCTGAAGTTGATTTAAATAGATTTTAATGAAGTTGCGTGCCAAGGTAGCCTCTGTTCATAATCAGGAGACGCAGGAGCAGCCGAGAGAGTTCTAACGAGGGCAAAGGGCGGGAAAAACTGTGTTTCCGTTTTTTTCCCCCTCTCACTGCCAGAGGCTATTATGATAAATATAAAATTATGGATTACATTTTTATACTTTTTTTCACAGCAATTAAATTGTCTGGCCATCAGCAGCAGGAGGGAGATAACATTAGCATTCCGTGCGTGTCATGTTAATCCACATTAATTCCGAGCAGTTGCGACATCTGGGGTGGTTACAACCTCGACCAAACAATTCAGGGCGAGACACCTTCATTTGGGGAAGGCTTGAACAGAGGAATATTAATTGTTATGACACACTGTGAGCATCCGCTAAACATAAATGACTAATTATTGAAATAAATAAACATCACCACGAATCACTGATAGGAAACTAAGTAATAAAGCAGCGTTTTGCTGCTCACAATGAACAGCATGATGTGCTTCATGCTGTGTTGACTCATAGTGACTCATGTCACTCCATGTCTGATCTACCTCCCAGACAACACCTAGTCTTATTGTGACCCTCCTCATCCCCCTTTCAAATCCATTTTTGATTGTATGCTCCTCACCGGATCCACTGACGTCTCTTTCAAGTTGCTGATTCCTATCTATCACGTTAGCGGCTGGAAATAATTGGGTTGCTCCTTCTGGCTCTCCTGCTGTCTGTTCTCCATAAACAGTCAGAAGCAGCATAAATGGCATGGCATATCAATATATGGATATATAATATATGTATATAATATATATATTATATATATATCAAGTATCCTCTCCTTATGTGAAGGCTTTAAAGAAAGCAGAATTCATTACCACTATTCCCACTGCACTCTGAAGTTACGTAAATAAAGACAGAAAGATCAGATGAATATACCTTCCCTCTGCTCACACTGAAACACTAGAATTATGATCAGAGAACCATTAGGCTGTGCAGAGCTGACAAGCACAGTTCTCACAGAACGTTTCTGACATCGCAAAGTGGTTTCTTGCTGCTTTGTGAGGATCAACAACTCATCTTAGGTATCAGCGCCCCGCTGCAAAAATCATCTAATGAAAATATTTCTTTTAGTTCTGATAAACCCGGCAAGATTCCCCATCAAGTCTCCAGACCCACACAGCATTGAACATCACATCATGACCTGCTTGTATAGCTTTTCGCTGTGCGTTGTTTCTCACCGACTCCTTAACCTTTCTTAGTGTTTGATTTGTTTTGTTAATTCGCTGTTAACTTTCTAAGAGCATGTGGCTGACAGAAATTAGAAAATTAGCAGGCACAGCTTTTCCACCAAATTCAGACAAAATTAACAAAATATGTGATATTCGACAATACATGTTTTATTATTATTAATATTTATTTGATATAACAGTATGGCAGAAAATATTAACTGGAGCACCATCGAGGACCTAATTGTACTAGTTGATTGTGTGTCTCTGAGTTCCAGAAATCCACACGTGTGACCCGTCACCTTCGCGGCCAAACTGGCAGGGGAGAGTATTGATGAAATAAGAAAAAAGGCATTTTCACGTATGGACTTCTGAAAATTTCCCGAGAATCAGTTCCGGACATTGTCCAGCTGCTCGTATGGGTGAAGGGTAGCGCCTGGGCAGAGCCTGGGCAGAGCGTGCAGGAGGCAGGACAGAAATGTCATCTCCAGACAATGACCTGCACTATTCACACACGGACTCTGCACTGTGGAGTCGGCAGGCTCAAGTCCGTTTAGTGTGCAGTCCAACTGATTTGGACATTTGTGTTCTTCCTCCTCCAGGTAACGTCTAGAGAAGTTCAAGGCTGCGGTGCATGTGTGAAAGCAACTCAAGGAGCATCTGCATCAAAATCATAACAGCAACCCTGGTGTTGTGGCCTCTAAAATGTAATGGTTCAATCATTTTTGTTGAAAAAATTATTGGAGATGTCTTCAGCTTGATAACTAAATATTAAAATATGATCTTGACTTGTCCAAAGTCTTGGACCTGCTATTTTGCAGGGTCATTTTAAACTCTCTTCTTTGGTCTTTGTATACTTGTTGGATGAGTCACTGGAAAAATGTGATCAATTATTCATCACATAATACTCATTAAAAAATCAATTATATTTCCTTATAAACTGCTCGACAGCAAAAGTAATTAGTTACATTACATTATTACTCAGCCCTTCTTCATTAAAGGAGCCTTTAGACAACTCCAAGCATCAACAAACATAAATCACATCTACTGTTTAAGATGTGTAGAAAAAGAAGTAAGACTTTAACAAGCAGTCGGTCTACAGTTTGGAGGTATTTACTGACTGGATAGCTTCACATTAGCCTTAGAGACTGCAAACAGGTCTCCATAAGTCCTGTCTTCACGGCAGGTTCACACAAGCTCGAGCCCTCCATATTTTCATATTAATAATGAGCTTCTGTATCATTAACAACCCATGTTTGTTTGTTTGTTTAGCAAAACCCTTTTTTTCTAATGTAACAAAGGAAACCAAAATTATCAAATGTTAAACATTGGCCAAACATGAGCAGCTATTGAAAAAAATTCTAAAACTGGTAAAAACTCTAATTTTAATTAGGGATCAAAATTATGAAAATGAAATTATGAATCTGACCACACATCCAATACCCGGTGTAATGGACACATCTGGGTCACTACCACGGGAAAATTTTTTGGTAGGTTCGATACTCAGCCCTTGACCGAGACAGCGCATTTGCACATGTCCTTTAAGCACTTGATGTGTAATGCGTGATAGATAGATGACAAAGTCAAACACATATCCATCTATGAGAAATAATTATCACCACTGTTATTATCAATTACTCTTGGCACTGTCACTCAGAGAGTCAATGTATACCAAATGTCAGAGTGAAGGAAAGTGGGAAAATCTATTATCAATCACTTAACAGTGATAAATAAGTCTGGCACTAACACATCGTCTCTCTGTGGACCATTTTTTAAACGGAGTGCTTGCCATTATGTTTCAACCATTGATTCAATGAGGGGCTCATAATGAAGATGTATGAGATCTGCAGAACCATTTATCCAATACATAAGACTGCATAATTCATACTTCAATCTTCATTGTAGCACTCTCAACAAGAAAACCTGTCAGTCTGCAGAGGATGAAGGCTTGTGGGAACCTACACCACTCATTATCTAGTCTGGAGATGGAATTCCCAATCAAAGGTATTCCAACCACTCACGCCACAGTTTGTCATGCTGTGCAGTCTGATACTGAACTGTGTTTTGTCCATTAGGCTGTGTTCAGACTGCAGACAGCGAATCTGATGGCTTTCTCAAATCCAGGGGCTGATTGTCCACATTGTTATATGCAAATGATTGTGTCTGAACTAAATAATGAAAAAATAAGGGGGCTCGAGAAAGTATTCATATCCCTTCACTTTTTAAAAACTGCTCTGTTATAGATCTAATAGTTACTGAATGAAATTGAATTTGTTTCCCCCATTAATCTACACACAATAACCCATAATGGCTAAGTGAAAACATGTTTTAAGAATCTTTTTGCATATTTAAAAAAAAAGAAAATTAAAAAGTGAAATCTTGAAAAAAAAAAGAAAAAGAAAATGAAAGAACTGAGGTCAAAAGTATTCAGTATCATTTCTTTTGGCACTCCAAGTAGTAGTCTGGTGCATCCTGTTTTCTGTTTTTTCCTTGAGATGCATCTAAAACTGAATTGGAGCCCACTTGTGGAAATCCTAATTGATTGGTCATAGTTTAGATGGGCACTCAGCTGTGAATACAAGGTGCCCAAATCCATACTGCATGTCAGGACAAAAACCAAGACATGACATCCAAGGTACCCTTTTGTAGATCTCTTCAATTAAATTGTAGCTTGGTACAGATCAGGACAAGGGTATCAAACCCTTTCTAGAACTAGTGTGTTCCCAGGAGAACAATAGCCTCAATAGTTGTGGAATGTAAAACGACTCGAACCTCCAAAACTTCCTAGAGGTGACCATTTTGCCAAAATGAGTAACCAGACAAGAAGGACCTCGGTCAGGGAGGTGGCTAAGAATTCAAAGGTCACTGCTGCTGAGCTTTATACATCCGCTGTAGAGATGGAGAACCTGCTGGTAGGACAACTATCTCAGCAGGACTCCATCAATCAGGCCTTCATGGAGGAGTCAGTAGACAGAACCCACTTTGAATAACAGGCACATGACAGCCTGCTTGGAGTTTGCCAAACAGTATTTAAAGGACTCTGAGACCGTGAGGAAAATGATTCTCTGGTCTGATGAGACGTAAACTGAACTCTTTGGGCAGAATTTTAAGCACTACAGCGAATCATGCATGGCAGGACCACGATGTGTGTGTGTGTGTGGGGGGGGCTTCTCAGCTGCAGGGACAAGGAGACTGATCAAAAGTGAGGGAAGAATGAATGCAGCCAAATACAGAGAGGTCCTTGAAGAAAACCTACTTCAGAGTGCAGGCAACCATTCACCTGTCAGCACAGCAATGACGTAAAGCAAATGGC
The DNA here is from genome assembly GCA_016859345.1 of Istiophorus platypterus. Lineage (NCBI taxonomy): Eukaryota > Metazoa > Chordata > Actinopteri > Istiophoriformes > Istiophoridae > Istiophorus > Istiophorus platypterus. Next base: position 17,883,906 of record CM029130.1, read on the forward strand.
AAAGACAACACCACACAAGCTTCAGGACAAGTCTCTAACTGTCCCTGAGTGGACCAGCCAAAGTCCAGACTTAAACCCCATAGGACATCTGTGAAGAGACCTGAGGATGGCAGTTAAGACGCTTCCCATCCAATCCAACAAAGCTTGAGTGGATCTGTTGAGAAGATCTGTCCAAATCCAGGCGTACAAATCTTCTAGAGATTTACCCAAGAATACTGGAAGCTGTAACTGCTTCCAAAGGGGTTTCCACAAAGTACTGGCATGAGCACTATGAACACTTCTGTAAATATAACATTTCAGCTTTTGATTTATTAACAGATGACAAAATGTCCAAAAATATGTTTTCACTTTCTCATTATGTATCGCTGAGTGTGGATTAAAGGGTAAAATGGCTATTTTATCTATTTACAATTAAATCTAATAACAAAAAAAATGTGCAAAAACTGAAGGGTTCTAAAAACTTGCTGAAGCCACAGTAAATAAATAGGTTGGTTATCTGTTTACCAGTGTGTGTTAGGAGGAGGACGATGAGGAAGTGACTGGGTCGGGGTTACCACAGTCCAACAAACCAGTCATCAAGCTGCCATAGTCTCTGACAGAACACTATCGCGGCCTCCATCTTTCTCCTTTTTACTGTCTACACTGTGTGGTTCAGCCGTGTTAATGCTTAGATAATATATCGAGCAGTCATCCAGAGTTCAGAGTTGTTTTTTTTTTTATGGCAAAGAGCCGCTGTTGCAATGAACACCACAGACTGGAACCAGAATCAATAGACAGCACAACTGAAGTACTGTGCATGTAACTTATTAACACAAAAAAGTAAATTTAGTGTTGGTACATCCATCTGGCCCCGTAACTGGTGAAACACTTCTCAGGCTTTTTCAGCTTGAAACCCACTGAGAATAACAAATACTGTTATCTTTACCACAGAAGAGATCAAAGTTTAAATCTTAAAACTTTGAATCAAAAATATCAGTTTTTGGTATCAGCACTCACAAACCCAGCCCTATTTTGAGCTCTATTTTTCCTCCTCATTGATTTATGGATACCATAGCTGAATCTAGTGCCTCAGCCTGTACACATGTACTAACTTCAAACATCAACCTATTATTTATGTAACCAAACTTTCTGAAGTCTTTCAAGTGCATCTGGAGATTTTAGTTTTACAGGACAAGATCAATTTGACGTCTAGACTTGCAGTAGGATCAGCATTGCTCAGCGCTGACCTCCAATTGCCCCTCACTCCCACCCCCACCCCCTGGGACTCTTTTTAACAGCAGGTCAGGTAGGGAATGATAGTTCATGAGTTTTCTATGGTAACAATAATGCTCTCCAGTTGTGATATCACCTGGAGTAATTCAACCTGATATGCACTAATGTATCCACTAGGGAAGAAAACCCCTCTACAGTGGAAGACAATATCACCGACTTCTGCTAATGGTGAAGATAAGGACTATACGAACTAAGAGTGTATCTTGACTGCATTCTAACACAAGAGACAACCCACTAATCCTCATCCTTTCACACGGTGTCTCATCACCATCTCCAAAGTAAAGATATTCTTTAAATTATTCAGAGGTACTTACTGGTTTACTGAATGAATGGCTTTAATTGAACTGAAGATGTTTTCTCTAATGTCCTGCCTCAGGGTTCCTTTGGCCTTCAAGATTTCCACAAAGTACTGTGACAAAACAAGAGAGCAGAGGGAGAGAAAATGTCATTATTTCTCAGCATTTGTGCTAATAAGCTGGAACTGGTCTGTCTCTGATTGGATATGCCAGTAATGAATGGAAATATGAGGTGCTTTCATGGCTGACATCTCAACTGCCCTCCCAAAACGGAGAGCAAATGTAATACAAAGATCAGGCTGCAAAAAAACCTACGTTAAGAATATATGGTATTGTATAACTGCATGGCGCATATGAAGAACGGATACAGAGGGATGTCGTCGTACCATAACGCTGACAATAAACCAACAGCTGTGCTAGTCTCAAGTCAAATGAAGTGAAAATGGGATTAGCAAATTGAATGTGCATTAGGCCTAAATGACTCCTAACTGGAGTGAGTGGGTGAAGGGTGAGTAATTGTGTAGAAATGAGGCTATAGCGATGGGTGGAAAAGTCTGTTCTCCCCACAGGGAGGAAGACTGCCACAAATTCTTCCTTGAGCCTGTTAATATGTAGTGAACATGGAGAGTGAACGTCATAACATAGCAGTGGAACGCGTACAGTATTGTCTGTGTGTTGCTGAGATTTTGTCTTCATTAAGTAAATATTATTAATAGTGAATATTAGTCAAAGACACTTTGATAAGGATTGGTTATAACACATTTCCTTTCCTTTAAAGTTGTCTAGACATACCAGTGACATGTTTTAGTATTATATGAACAGGTTTTTGTGATGTCTGTTTTGGAGATTTCTAACTCAAAGCAGTGAACAATGACATTTTAGAATTTAAATGCAGCACCTCTTTCTAATCTGGATAATCCATAAACAAACCTCACCATCAACAATTTTCAAAAGCTATTCACAATTTCCTCACTAGGTTCCAGTTCCAGGGACAATTGGTGTAAATGTGTGCTCTTCTTTTAAATAACTAAAACAAACCCTTGATGCAAACAAAACATTAGCCCACTGATATAAGCCGAACTGCTCAATGCAAAATTTAAACTAACTCCAACTCCACACTGACTCTGTTTGATAAAATGTGTGTCCATTGTCATAATATCAAACCATCTAGTCTAGAGTCAGATCACGATGCATCTGTGATTTTTTTCACACACATAGTATTGGACTGTGATGGATTTAGCTGTTTGGCCTACTTTACCCAACTTATAAAAACTCTGAACGCTTTCTTCTTTCCTGGCATTGCAACAAAGTGCCATGATTTATGACTCTAGCGCATACATACCATACACTTGATCAATCATGCTGAGCTGAATCATCTCTACCAATGTTAATCACAAGATGATGGCTTAAACAGTCACCTCGCTCATTAAATCGCATCGCCTTTGTTGTGTGATGTAGAAATAATATTCATTTTTCCTGAGGTGTAATGTTGTATTTCATAAAAGTGTAATAATTTATTCTGTTGTGGATTGAGATGTTGCATGTGTCTGCACTATAGTACACTGTGGCAATCCCTGCAGATATGTGATGACCTAGTAGTGGGAGAGGGGGCTGCAAGATGGACCTTGAGAACCTAAACATGTAGAGAGGTTGAGCGGGGAAGCCCCTGCCTGAAGATTCTAGCTCTGGCGTCATGGGGGACCTTCATGGGGAGGATGGGGACATAGAATCGAAATGTTTAAAGCCTCCAATGTGGAGGCAGCTGCTCAGTCATGGACAGAAGGTCACCCACGGGTCTAAGTATGTTCCAACCTCACCTGCAAACAGAAGCTGTAAGTAGTGACCAAAATAAGGAATGAATGGATACAAGTAGCAAAATTGAGTTTACTCTGCAGGGGGGCTGGGTTTAATCTTTGAGATACCGTGAGAGGCCTGTACATCCGGAAGGAGCTAAGGGTGTAAATGCTGCTCCTTTGCACCAACAGGAGCCATTTGAGGAGATTCAGCCATCTAAGAAGCTTGCCTCC